>RJWM01011896.1:0-35850 GCA_004363535.1 Dasyprocta punctata
ACACACTTAGCCACCTCATCTTTGACAAAGGGGCCAAACATGTACATTGGAAGAAAGATAGCCTCTTTAACAAATGGTGCTGGAAAAACTGGCTTTCTATATGCCATAAACTAAAACTAGATCCATGTCTATCACCATGCACTAAAATAAAGTCAAAATGGATCAAAGATCTGAATATTAAATCAGAGACACTAAACTTGCTAGAAGACAAAGTAGGTAAAAATCTTGGTGACATAGGAGTAGGCAGAGAATTCATGAACAAAAATCAAATTGAATGGGAAACACTTCCCAGAATCAACAACTGGGATCTCATCTCACTAAAAAGTTTTTGCATGTCAAAGGAAATCTCCAACAGAGTGAAAAGGAAACCCACGAACTGGGAAAATATCTTAGCCAACTGTCCATCAGACAAAGGACTTCTATCTAAAACATATAAAGAATTAAAAGAAATCAGGCCCCTAAAATTCAAGGACCCAATCCAAAAATGGGCATCTGAGATGAATATACACTTCTCAGAGAAAGAAATACAAATGGCAAATAAGTATATGAAAAAATGTTCAACATCGATGGTCATTCGGGAAATGCAAATTAAAACAACACTGAGATTCTATCTCACTCCAGAAAGAATGGCCAAGATTAAAAAACCAACCAACAACAAATGCTGGAGGGGCTGTGGGGAAAAAGGAACTCTTCTCCACTGTTGGTGGGAGTGTAGACTGGTGCAACCACTGTGGAAATCAGTGTGGAGATTCCTCAAGAAGCTAGGATTAGAGATCCCATTTGACCCAGCTATCCCACTTCTGGGCATTTTCCCAGAAGAACTGAAAACATCATATCACAGTGATATTTGTGCACCCATGTTTATAGCAACCCAATTTGTAATAGCCAAATCTTGGAAAAAACTCAAGTGCCCATCAATCAAGGAATGAATAAAAAAAATGCGGTATTTTTATACAATGGAGTACTAATCAGCTATAAAGAAAGATTGCATTGAGACTTCTATAAGTAAATAGACACGACTTGAGACTATACTCATAAGTGATATAAATCAAACGCACATGTGTAAATACCGTATTGTCTCCCTAGTGTAAGAAACTGAAAAAGTATATATGATCCAAAATCTACAATAAATACTGTGTAAGGGTAAAAAACTGCTCAAAGAGCAAAAGTAACTGGGAAAGGGAAAAGGAGGAAAGAAGGAAGGGAAAAGGAAAAAGACATAAATCTGTATATATGTATATGTAAGATAATTAAAATGACAATACTGCTGAATGTATTAGTTATTGACAAAGATTGGTTAATACTCATATGATTAGATCAATTTTACATGTCTGTATCTGTTGATGTAAACAACCGTGTCGAAGGTAATGATATGCAATACTGCAACCACTGTCTAGTTCTTATCATCTTGTTTTGTAAACCTATAATGTTACCATTGTGGATTTACTGTAGTCATTTGTTTGTGTTTTGCTTTTTGTCTTTCTTATATGTGTCTTTTTTTCTCTTTCTTCTATGTGTCTTTTTCGCTTAAATAAAAAAAAAATGAGCGATAAAAGATTGGTAGAAACAGACGCTGAATGTTTATAAAGGGTCTTTTTTGCTCCTACCTTCAACGCCTTGATCTTCAGCACTCTTACAAACAATGAAAGAACCACTACAAGACTCAATTCTGAAGAAGAGCTAAGTAGCAAACTGGCTTTGAAGAAATGCAATGAATGGCTAGAAGAAAGGATTAGAGTATGGTTGGGCAAGAGGCTAGAAGAAGTGGTAGCATTTCTTTTTTCTGGAATATATGGATAAATTTTGGAAAACCAATAATTTGATTAAAACCTAAGTCCTTTCTAAAGTATGCATGATGATTTCTATGCAAGGACACCAGCCAGGAGGGGGCTGCTCGGCCACATTCGCTGAGCACCCATGCCTGTGCACAGCTCCAGTCGTCAGCCTGAAGCAGCCCTTCTAAGTCTGCTGCAGCCGCAGAGCCAGCAACACTGCAGGGACACTCCTGGGAAAGATGTAGCCAGAGGCCGAGAAGCAAGGTCCCTCTGTGTACACAAAACGGGCAATGCCTGAAAGCAAATGAATGATGACAAAAACAGCAACTGGAAAAGAGATGTATTTTGAAATAAAAAATGGAGAGGATGAACCTTTCAAGAAGAATGTTTTCATTATAAAGTCCATTTCTCTACAGACAGAAGTAACTCCAGATTTCTGCGATTTCTTTACTTCTGTCAAAGACAAAAAGCAACAAACCAGTAGGACACATCTATGAAAATGTATCTGACCATTCAAGAAACACTAAATGTTGTTTAATACAGGCTTTGCATTCCTTTTCTAATAAACAACCTATCTCTCTAACTGATGCTGAACTTATGAAGAAATGACTATTGTAGGATTACCTAACGTTGAAGCTAAAGATGTAAGAAGAAGGGAAATCATCTAAGGTCCTTGTGCCCCTGGGTGTGGGGTGGTTAGTGCAGCACGGTGCAGGGTCAGTAGGAAGTGGCTCCTGGCTTGGATGCCATGGGTCGTGCGTTTCTGGCCCACTCTGCCTCTGTGCTCTCCTAATTTCAGACATGGCTGGACTTCAGGTGAATCATGTTAGGCTGACAAGATGATCTTAAAGGCTCCTCTTAGCCTAACATTCTACATTGATGACTAGATTTTCCAACAATATCAGATGTAGACCAGGAAGGTAAGTACTGTGGAAATAAACTTCAGCAAAAAGAAGCTGAAATGTAATCACCTCTGTCCTTCCACAAAAAGCTTAACTAAGAGTGAATTTGTAGCATGGCAGTGCAGCTCAGCAGTGAATGCTTCCCTAGCATGTATAGGCTCTGGGTTAAATGCCCAGCCCCCCACACAGAGGCAGTCTGCATATTCAACAAGTCTCTTCCCTTTAGAAGAAAAGCAATTTACTACTGAGTTTCCAAAAAACAAAAACAAGACCCCAAGCCAAGCAGACACACCTCACCGGGTGGGTGGGCAGGCGCAGTGCTTGTGTCCCACAGCACATGGAGCACCTGACGCGGGAGGCAGGAGGTGATGGGGCGTCTACAGCTGCGTGCACACAGTGTGTCCCAACCACCAACACTCGTGCACATGGGGAACGCTTCCAGGCAGAGAACGTACCAGGCAGCACTCAGAGAAGGCCTTTTTAGGAAGCCGTGTGGGAGGAGGCAGGCCCTGCTCCCACTCCCAGAATGTCATGGAATTCTGACAGACAAGTTCCCCGGAAGGCTAAAATGATGAAGTGGCAATGACAGGAAGTAAAAAAGAAAAGGATGGGGAGAGAGACAAGCAGAATGAGCATGCACATGACAAGAGCGCGGCATGAGGGAGGGGGAGAAAATAGTACAGCAGCCCAAGAAGAGCACTGAACAAGAGATGTTTCCTTTCTTCATAAAATGCTTAAGCTCACACATGAATGTTAACAAAGGTCAGCAGATGTTCTGAATGATGTCTTCTGCTTTATTTTTACACATCTGAGCTTAAAAATAATTAACACATGTTTGTCTTTTCTCTTTTTGAGATGGGATCTTGCTATGTAGTCAAGGTTGGCCTCTCATACCCTTGATGACCCTCCTGCCTCAGCCTCTCAATTTCTGGGATGACAGGGATGCACCACCATGTCCAGCAACAGATTTTCTGATTGCATTTTCTTTTGACCACAAGAGATAATAAAAAACTTACTTGTAATTATTGAAATTTGTAACTGTTGGCCTTATTTTCAAAGAGTAAAAATAAAGCACAGAGATTTCAATTTAGAAATAGCTTTGAAACACTTTTTATTTTTGGGTTTTTTTGTTCGGTTTTTGAGACAGGATCTCACTATATAGTGCTGGCTGGCCTTGAACTCATGGGGATCCTCCTGCCTCATCTTCCTGAGTGCTGGAATTACAGACATGCACCACCACACCCCGCTAAACACTTTTTAAAAAATGGAGTCAGCAAGCCAAGGCAGTGGTAAATACCCTACTTACTAAGTCTGAATTATACCTGAAACCTTGAAATGTCTGTTTCTCCTTATAGGAGACCTACAGCATCAATCTAAATTTTACCCTCAATGTAACTGATACAGCACACAGAAAGACTTGTTTCAGAGCCCTGCTTCATATGCACTGAAATAATAAAACACAGAAGCAGAGTGTTATCTGGAATAGATCAGCACAAACGGAGAACATTTTAAAACATCACAGAGTGAGTGTGTTTGCACAGTGAGCCCGTGGCACACCCACCTCCCGCAGGTCGCCGTCCAGGCCGACGTGCTCTGAATGCTGCCGCAGGCGCTCCTTCCTACGCTGTGCTGTGGCACTCCGGCTCACCCAGCGACTGAGGAGAGAAGCACAAGAGAGGGGCCAAGTTGAGACATGCTCACGATCTTCACGACAGGAAGGACAGCTGCTCAACACAGAAGAAGGCTGACAATAGGTATTTTCAATCAATTATCTACAAAATATTGCTTGAAGCAGCTTCATAAGGATATAATTAGAATGCCATATAATCCACCTACTGAAAGTACACAGTCCTGTGGTTTCTGATATATTTGCAAGTATGCCAACCATTGCCACAATGAACGTCTTTTAAACTAGGGCTAGCGAAGGCTCAGCACAGGCTGTGGATGGAGCTCCATGGTGGGGCACTTGCCTAGCACTGTCAAGACCCTGTGGGTAATCCCAGTACAGCAAAAAACCCCAGAACAAACAAAACAGTTCCAGGCACATTAAACACACACACAATAGTAACTCGGACCTTGACTGTAGCAGGCATGAAACATGCCTTGATGTGCTCGAGGTTTGGGGAATTGGCAGAACTGGGGTTCCAACCCACGGCCTCAGACAAGCCCTCCCTCTACCACTGAGCTCCATCCTCTGCCTGAGGTAAAGCTTTCTATACTCAAGATTCAAAGCACTGAGCCCTTTCTGTAGTGGCAGGCTGGGACTCGATGGTTCCTGGGATTTCTCTCAGCTAAAAACCATATGGTGTGTTGCTGTGAAATGGTAGCTTATATTTGTCAATTATTCTGGAAAAATACATATTTTATAAATGCCATACCAAAATATGCAGGAAACATGAGTTTAAAATAACATCTACCCTCTTTCCCACGGCGTGTAGAACTCACAGCAGGCCCATGCCTCGCTCCCTGGACCTCATCTTGCAGCTTCCCCTGATGGGCCTTGTGCCAGCACAGTGACATCACTCTGACTGAAGGGGTCACTAACGAACCTTCCTCCGAGGTGGAATTGTGGACACCCAAGGTCCATTCAGCTGTGATACTCTTGATTCTGTCAGTTCGGTTTTAGTTAACAGTGATCTGATGATTAACAGACCCTGGATCCAACTATCTACTCTGCAAGGAACAGAAGGTCGCCTCCTTCCCTGACTCAGGGCCTCCAGTGAGCCGAGAGCACAGGTCAGTACTGAACCGTGGCCTGGCACAGCTGAGGCCTTGAGTTCAAGCCGTGGCCCTGTAGGGGAAGGAGTCCTCTGTGGCCAGCCCCGCTCCCCATCGGCACCAGATTTGTGTGTAAAAGTCTCACCACCCAGCTGCACCACTCTTAACCTTATATCTTAGCATTTTCATTCAAAGTACGATTTGGAACCTGGTTCAGTTTTCTTTCCTGCTAAGGAAAATACAAAGACTACAGAGACAGCAGCTTCACCTCACAATTCTGGAGTCCCTTAAATTGAAATCACCTCGCTTCCACTCTAGTCACATCAAGGATGTGACAAGCAGGTGACAACACAGAGCACTGAGCGCCCCCTCCCGTGTGGACTCCCATCTCCCACTTTATTAGCTCTTACACATCTGATTCCCACTCACAACGCCTCGTGCTCTCTTTCCATTCTTTACAGAGCCTGAAACCTGGGGAAACCACTGGAATACTCACATGCACCCCTTCCGTGGGACAGCCCTCCCCTTCCTCCTGAACTTGCCTAACAGAGCCCTGGCCTTGGATGGGCGCTGCCATCTCCCTGAGTCCCTACCATGTGGTAGTTCCTGACTCCCCCATGCGTGCCAGTGAAGCACCCGGGCACTCTTCATCAACTCACCCCACTCCTCCCAAGACTGTTGTTCACATGCCCCTCTACTCTCAGTGCCAGCACTTAACCCAATGAACATAACACAGAATCTCTCACAGTTTATATTCAGAATGCTTGAATGACCTAAACAGAGGATGGACTTATGTACTAAGGGGGAGAACAGAACGCATATTAACAAACAATGTACCAAGACCTGAAAACAGCCCTGAAGAGATGAGTGTGGTAGCACATGCCTGTAACCGCAGCACAGTGGTGCCCTGGTTTATGAACTTAATTCTGAATCAAATTTCTTCATAAGGTCAACATTGAACCTAACCACTGGATTTGATTTAGTTCTTGTCTAATTCGGTTTACAACCAGAATTATGAAACGAATTAAGTTGATATAAACTGAAACACCACTGCATCTGGGATGCTGAAGCAGAGGATTTCCAGTTTAAGACCAGTGTAGGCGCAGCCCGCGCGGCGCAGGCACGGATCAGGAAGCAATATGGACTGCCCTCTGAGGTCCTGATCCCAGGACCTTGGAGGAGAACGAGTAGGGCCCCTCCGGGACCCCCGCCCGACCCGCGCGGCGCAGGCATGGATCAGGAAGCAATATGGACTGCCCTCTGGGGTCCTGATATCAGGACCTTGGAGGAGAATGAGTAGGACCCCTCGCGGGACCCCCGCCCGGCCCGCGCGGCACCAGCGCGCGGGCTTGGAATCGGGGACAAACACTAACCCCCCCCAAACCCCCCCCCCCCAAGCAACCTGCTGTTTCGGAGGTCTGGCTGGATTAATAGCAACCAAGGAACATCAACCAACTTTTGTTTTGTAGATTTGGCCAGGCCTCTGGGCAGCAACCCAAGCATCTCTTTATAGCAGGCAATGTAGCAAATATGGGGGATTCTCTTCTGTCTTGTCTTTTATTATTAAAAAAAAAAAAAAAAAAGACCACTGTAGGCTACAAAATGAGATTCTGTCTAAAAAAATAAAAAAGAAAAAGAGAAAAAGAAATAGCCCTATAGAAAAAAGGTCAGAGTAAGACAGTAAAACTTAGCTGGGTACACTGGTACATACTGTAATCACAACTATTCAAGTTCCTGAGATAGGAGGATTTCAAGGTTGAATTCTTTTTTTTTTTTTTTTTCCAGCACCAGGGATCGAACTCACAACTTCACGCCTACCAGTCAGGCACTTAAGCCATTGAGCCAAACTCCTGGCCCTAGTTTTTGTGGCAGCGTTGCACTATGTAGCTCAGACTGGCCTTGTGCTTGCATTGCAGCCCAAGCCGGCCTCGAACTCACAACGCTCCTCCTACCTCAGCCTCCCGAGTGCTGGGATTAAAGGCATGCACCACCACGCCCGGCTTCAAGGTTGAGTTCTTGATTTAGTTCTTGTCTAATTCAATTTGCAACCAGAATCATGGAAAGATTATGGAAGCCTATTCATCTTGTTGGGACCCTGTCTCAAAAAAATTAAAAAGAACTAGGGATGTAACTTGGTGGTAGTATGACTCTAGCATGAACAATGCCCTCGGTTCAATCCTCAGTAAAATAAGTAAACAAAACAGTAAAATCTGCTCATGGATTAAAGAAATTAAGAGTTAACAGCCAGGGTGGTCCAAATAAAGAGTACAATTATGAGACAATATAAGTATCAGCTAACGAACTTGCACATTCAAGTGAAGGAGCAAAATATAAACTGTGGAACATCTCCCTTAGTGGGCAAAAGTGGGAAAGGTTTTGGAGAAAGAAAAGGATGAAGACTGACTCAAGAGAAATGGCCCTCCTCACTCTATGTCCAATGGACAAAACACCCTATTTAATTTTCATCTTCAAAGTAGGGAAATGAGCACTGCTTAAGAAAATTTCTATGAAGTCCACACACACAAGGTAAACAATGTGAAATGCTCAGCTGCCCGTTATTTGCTTCTGTCTTTTAAGCAGCACATTAAATTCTAACAACCTGCAATAAGTACTTTCAATAAAGCAGCCATGAAAGTTTCCAGAGTTTCCGACCGACACCTGAGGACTTCAGGCTGTAATGAAGCCTCTGAAGGAAAGGGGCAGCCACGTGCACGGCACTGAACTGCTCCTCCTGTTTACACGCATCGTTCCCAGACATGACTGCCATCTTTCTAACTCCCTGATACGTGGACCTGAGTTAGCCATCCTCACACATTTCAAAACCACATTTGAACGGGAAGGGGAAGCAAAAATGGTCAGGATGGCAGATGGATACGTGCCAATTCCCCAAGATGAAAGTACTTACTATGAGCTGCAAACTAACAATAAAAAATAAATTTCAGATCATTTGATGACTAAAAATAAGACTATGTAAAGTTTTTCAAGAGAAAATACATGATATGAAAGGTAGCATTTTATTCACTGGACTGTTCATATAATGTGTTGTTTGCTTCTCATTAAATGTATGATTCAAAAAATTAAAAACACATCTGAACAAACTTTCAATTAGTCAACTAGGAAAATGGCAAGGTTTTCCTTTCTTTTGGGATATTAAATAAAAATAAGACATCAGCAGAACAAACCTGAACACAATGACATACAAATATTACCACCCCAAGAAATGCCTTCTACCACAAAGTGCCCAAATAAGCACAGTATTTATTTAATTAAATCATTGGCTATTACTTTTTTTGTGGGGGGAGGGAACAAGGTCTCTTGCTCTGTAGCCCAGGCTGGCCTTGAACTTGGCAATCCTCCTGCCTCAGTTCTGGAGTGCTGGGATTACAGGTGTGCACCACCATGCCCAGCTATCATCATGTATTACTAGAATAATTTGTTGCAGTTTCCTCTGTCCTGACAGAGTCATGACAAGCATTTTGGGAAATGGATGAGTACCAAGACTCCTACAACGGCTCAGCATACCCTCTGAGAGGAGGACGTCACACTTCCCTGCATCTTTCAAGAGGTTCTCATTTCTTATTTAGGTCAGAGGTGTCACTGCCTCTTGTATCCCCTCCCTGATTCTCTACAAGCCTTGTGAAAAGTCAGGCGGGCCGCCGCCAGTGTTTGGGGCACCCAGTCTTTCACCTCCTCTCCACCCATTTCCCTGGCCTGTCTGGCTCCCTTGCACTGCCCTCCTCCAAGCCCCTGCCTGAATAAGGAGATCAAAGGTCTGCAGGGCTGTCACCTTCTGCTGCAGAGATAACAGATCACACTTGAGTCAAGGTCCCTAGGCTGGTGAGTGGTGAAGAGCAAAGTGAATCCTAGGGTTGGTGACTTCTAATTAGAAGTTCACCCTTCCCTGTTCAGACCATGTCTCTATTAATCCTCTTTGCTCTTTCTTACTTGTTAGCAGAACCTAGTATTCACATAAAATCAAGCACTCCCCTGAGCCCAAAACTGCATTTTATTTCACTCTCCCCTCCCCTTCCTCCCTCCCTTTTTGGGGCGTTGGTGTATTAAACTCAGGGCCTCACACACACAAGGCAAACATTCTTTAACGCTGCTGCATCTCCAGCCTTTTTTCCCCCAGCTCTAACCATATTCAGATATTTTCTGAACAGACTCAACTACAATCAAGAACATGGTTTACATTTATATTTTTGTTTGCTTTGTAATAGTTTTGTATTCGATACTTCAGAGCAAGAGTTGGTATGCAGGTTAAGCTGTGCCCCTACAATGACACAATGAAGTATCAGGCTTGGTAGCTGTGGGCCCTCCTTTGCACCTAGGTCTTTGCAGGAGTCACTAGGGGTGCGTTTCTGTGCGGGAAGGGAGGTACACACACAGACGCAGATGGAGGGTGGTCTAGTGGAGACGGGGTGGGACTGAAAAGCAGCTGCTGGGGCCACCAAGAGCTGGAGGAGGCCAGAAAAACAACCGCCCTGGGGAAGCCTGCACAGGAGCAGTGACCCTGCCAGGGCCTTGGTCTTAGATTTCTCACTTCTAGGACAGTAAGAGAAAATGTCAGGGTTTCAAGGCAGCAAAATTTGTGGTACTCTGTTGCGGCAGTCCTAGGAAAGCAGTACAGCTGGCAAAAGTACAGCTGCTCTGAATTCCTGCAGACTATTAGCACTGTATCCAAACACAGTCGTGACAAAAGGTGGACTTTTGTTTGATCCCTGGGCACTGCCAAGAAAAAAGGTGGCTAAATGAAATTCTCATCTTTGGATTTTTCTTCCTTTGTACTGGGGACTGAATCAGGAACCTCATGCATGCCAGGCAAGTGCTCTACCATGGAGCTGTAGCCCAGTCCTTTTTTTTTTTTTTTTTTTTTGGTACCAGAGAACGAATTCACAACCTTGCGCCAGCCAGGCAGGTGCTTAGGCCACTGAGCTAAAACCCCGGCCCTATTTTTCAAGACAGGGTCTCACTATGCAGTTCAGGCTGCCCTTGAACTCACTTTGTAGCCCAGGTTGGTCTCTGAACTCACAACGATCCTCCTGCCTCAGCCTCCCGAGTGCTGGGATTAAAGGCGTGCACCACACCCGGATCCATTCCAGTTCTTTTTAAATTTTGAGACTGGCTTCCACTAACCTCCCCAGGCTAGCCTTCAACCTGTAATCCTTTTGCCTCAGCCACATATGCACCTCCGTGCTGGGCCAGTCTTTGGATTTTTATTTTTACATGACAGAATTAACCCATGTATGCCAAAGATTGCTTGCAATCTTAAAAAATTTTTCCATGAAATGAAATTAAGATCTTTTAAACATTTGAATATAATTTATTATAAAATAAAAAATGGTATTATACTACCCATACTGTTCTAAAACTTATTTTCTCACTTAATACATTGTGAAAATTGTTCTATGCCAAGAGAAATTAAGATCTTTTACCTAGAAAAATTCATGAAACAAGAATCTGAAGAGAAAAAATTTCATTATGTTCCATTGTTCTGAGCATTCCAAAAATGGACCACTAGGCATTCAAGAGTTAAAAGTCAGTACTAACAGAGTGCTGATCCATGTTTCAAATGAATTCATGTGGTATTGAAAAAAAATAATCAGACGGAGAGATGTTCAATGATTACACATCGCCTCATGAGAGTGGTGGAGTACCTGCTCTTCATTCATTCCTTCAATTAGTTACTCTAGTGAAGAACAGATATGCTTACTTGTTATTGGTGGGTCCTGTTGCCAAGACATCAGACTGTAGCTTTGGAAAGAATCCTTGCTCATATTTGCCTTGACCAATTTTCATGTCCAGCAGATGTGGATGGATTGCAGTGTGATCCATTTTCATCAGTCTCTGCTCAATGGATTGGGCTATAAATTAAATTTATAACAAGTCAGACCCATGATGAATGTGATCATTATGTACTGCAAACATGTACTAACAAAAGGAAAATGATAAATTTATAAAAAAGAAAGAAAAAAGCAAATTAGAGATATTTCATTGCTAACACTTCAGAAATAATGCTTCTTCCATTCATGCACATGAAGAATTCAATAATCCCAACATCTGAAATAGTTTTATAGAAATATTAATTTTAAATAAATACCAGATGATTGATTTTTATGGTGTTTTCTGCCTTTGCCAAAAGCTGAGCAGTCAGGTTGAAAAATCTCTAATTTAGTAATGAGATAATTTTTCTAAAATAGGAAATTCAATATTTTTAACCAAAATACGGTTCTAAGCACAACATCAAAGAAACTGATGGCAAAGAAAGTGTTTGTCTTGAGCTGAAAGGAAGGATGAAGCAAACACTCATTAAACACACTCCCCATCTGAAGCAAAGGAATCGTGTGAGTTCTGCCCCGCACTTTCAGCAGCAGCCACGTTCCCACCTTAAGGGGTCTTTAGGAGTGCTTGTTAGGGTATTGCAGAGAAGTCAAATAAGCAGGCATTTAGAAAACATCCAGAGGATAAGGAATTGGCCTTCTGAAGAACGAGTAAGTCGAAGTGAAGAGACAGGAGTCACTCAGCATTAGTTTTAGAACACACTAAAGTTAGTGGTGCTGGAGGATGTCCTCAAGCCTGACGAAAGCAATCTATCTTTCTACTAAAACAAAGTAATCCTCATCTTATTTTTATTAACCAAATTTTTGTAAGACAACATAACATTTGAGGAGCAAGACCAGGTTCCCAGTCACTTGCCAACAGACTACTAGACAGGGATGATGAGCGGTGAGCTGTGCATGGGGCACAGAACACACAGGGGATACGGACCTGGTGACGCAGGAGAAGGCAGCTTTTAAGTATTCCATGGAATCCACTTATTTGCCCCTTTTCACTGCCAGTAGCCTGAGTCTTGCTGGTTATTTCCCAAATACATCCTAAAGCTTTTTGGGGAAGGAAACTATCCGCAAGACTCTTGACTTCCAAGATCCACACCAAGTGCCACTCGCCACCAGCACACAGTCGGCTCCCCAAGCCAGATGTCTGTGCCTGACAGAGGTGCTGAGGGGTGTTGGACGGAAGGTGGAAGGAAGGTGTTACCACGACTTAACGTCAGACAGTGGGTAACGAACTTCCAGCTTCTCCAACTTCCTTCATAACCCACAGAGTTCATCTAAAATCTTTCTGAATTTCATTGTATATTTAATGTAACTTCAACTTTTCTTGAAACATAGCCCATATGTTCTATCCTGCACAACAGGATACTGTTTTAGTGCAAAGTGACATTCAATTTTCAGTGATGTCTGATGATTTTCCTTCCACACACCTATATGCTCTATATATCCTAATAGTTACAAAACATTAATTGATAGTTTTGGCAAAATGATGACCAGATCCATGGCATGGAATTTGGAGGTCTCTGTCAATACTACGTTCCATGAAGTACCACAAAATTCCATCTCTGCCAAGAAGAGCTTCTGTTCTCACAAAAGGAAAAAATAAAAAAGGAGCTTCAGGTTTTCTGTTGGGTTTATGTATATCTGAATGTGTGCATGGTTTCTTTGAGAGTCTTGCCATGTAGCTCAGGCTGACCTCAAACTCATTATGCAGCCCAGGTTGTCCTGGAATTTTCAGTCCTCTTGCCTCAACCTTCCAAATGCTAGAATTATATCTATTGGAAAATGACAGATAAATCCACACAATGTAATACTGAGTTGTTTGCCTTTGCTTAGAAAGTTTAAAAACTTTCCAGAAAAAAATCATGATTCGTAGTAAGTTACTCTACAGTTTGTATTTCAAACTGTTTCAGGGAATGAAACTTACTCACTAAGGCATTATATTACTCACATGGCTGTTAAAACACTGGAAGTCACTATATTCTCTGAACTTATGTAAACAATTTCACTTATTCTACCTACTCAATTTCGAGAAACACACAGGTAATTGTCATTTCCTGAAGGGGCTTCCAATGATCTATCCTTGTATACAGGAACACAATGAGGCCATGTGTCAGAGACCTGTATGGCTAAGTGGTATCATCTTTCCTTAAACACGCTAAAAATCACCACTTTCCTTAAATACGCTAAAACATCACTACTCCTGAGAGTGATCTATTTAAGTAAAGTGGTAAAGGCAAGCAAGCAATAGAAGCAGAGCACAGAAAGTGCTACAACTGCGGTCCCCTTTTTCTCCAGCAGAAAATTTTTTCTCAAACAGCACCTATTTTCGAAAGGAAAGAAATAAAAGAATTTTTCCAGTAAAAGATAGTTTAAGGGCCGTGGATTTAGCTCAGTGGCAAAGCACCTGCCAGGCAAGCACAAGGTCCTGAGTTCGATCTCCAGTACCAACGACGACGATGACAACAACAACAACAACAACAACGTTTAAGAATAGCTAACAAGAGATTAAGGCTTCAGTGGCTAGAATCAGTTGGACCTGAATTCAAACCACAGCTGCACCAGAAACTAGCTATTGGCAACCAGAGGCAAAGTCCTAGACTTTCCAGCCTTCTCAGTTGTAAAGTAAGCATAGTAATAAAGCAATACGAAAACAAGTGCTGCTAAGATCAAATGCATGATGCTCCTACAGCACTTGGTGCAATGAGTGGCACACAGTGGGTGCTGGCTGTTAATATAGTCATCTCCTTAATGGATCACTTTGCACTGCCAGACAAGACTGACTGTGACTTGTAATTCTCTGACTCAGGAAAAATCAGTGTCAGGGTTTCCAATGCAAGAATTTCTTCTCATTTGAATGCAAGAACACAGTGATTTAATTTCAACAAATGAAGCTATATGATTAGTGTCACCAAAGCAACAAATATACTGTTTCTGTTACATAAACTAAGCAGCCTCTCAGATCTTTCAAATTAATACTTTCTTGAATAATGAAAAGGGAAAAGCACAGCACCAGCAGCAAGATAGAAACCAACTTTTTTCTATGAGGCAATAGAGAGAATGAGACAAAAATCACAGCAACATCCTAGTTACGCTCTTTTCAATTTATGACTGCTTTTCTTCTTTTGTCTAAAGAGGAATGTCAAGGAGGAATGGGGACTCACAGAGACAGGAAGAAAACAATAGAAACTTGACATCGCACCAGGACTAGCCACAAAGTCTAAAACTGAAAACTAACTTTGTGGTATACAAGGCTAACATGTAAAAGAAACGTGAATTTTAATTTTAAAAAGCATGGCAAATGTACCTGCTTCTTTTAAGGTGCTGCATTTCTGGTATATAGACGTCCGCAAGGTGGGCGCCCTTACATTGTACAACCTTATCTTCTCAATCCGAGAATCAAAGACCCGAAGCAAAGGGTCTTTCTCTTCCCACTGAGACATAATTTTATTATCAATAAAGGTGGCAAACATCTGTGTTTCAATGAAGCGTGAAAGAAATGGCAGGTAAGGCTCAGGCTGGTCAGACAGGAAAGAAGCCTGTAATGAGATAATTAACAAATCATTATTGCTAAGAGGCTATCTCAATACGATGTGTTACACCTGAAAATTATTGTTTGCTAAGATTCTTCTTTTTAAAACTTAGTAACATTTAAAACTGATACTTGAAATTCAAAAATCCTTTATAAACCCAATCTTCCTTTTTCTAAATTTATAGATGGTCACTTAGGTCTTGAGCACTAATGTTCCCTTTTGAAATGATTACATTCTGAAATTGATGACCATTACGAAGATCACAGGGCTTCATTAATTAAAGATGGATAAGCTGCTGTGACTGTCAGTCCTTCACTTCACTTAACATTAAATCTTGATCCCTCTTCTCAGTAATTTGTTTTGCTCTCCATTTCTACCCGAAAGGCCATGAATTAACTGACACAATAATGATACACACATTAACAATAACTATTTCAAAATGACAACACAGAATTTAAGGTGATGAGTGAAATTCTTTTGTTCAAGTGCGTTGTTTTTCTAGATTCCAATCTCTTTGTTAACCCAAGATCAAACTCATCAAACTTTTTCAAGACCTGTGCTGACACAACAGTCTAGGGCTTAAGAACTGCAAAGATCCTCCCTTGAGCAATCACTGGAATCGTGCCTTTGGAAAACTGCACAAGCTGGACCTTCCTGTTTCTAGCTTGTTGGACACAAGCGAATTCACTAAGCTACAATCCATTTCTGATCCAGGTTTCTTGTTTTCCAGGTCCACGTGTGCAGGAGCTCCCATTCAGAGTAGCTGAAATGTAGAAGAGATTCACTACTTCATTCACTGGGTCTGCTTCCCTTTTCATTCATTCAAACAGACGTGGTGTAGAAAAAGCCAGAAGGGATGGGGGAAGGGTAAATTCTGATGTAAGGTTCCTTTTCTTCATAACATACTCATCTGCTGCCTCCTAGGGTACTTATTTTCCACTGTGAATTTTTAGAGACCTTTAAAAAGCTTCCTTACAAAAATCTACTTATTCAAGTTAAGTGCTTCAGTGCTTCAGGTAAATTTACATAATTCCAAACTACCAGAGAAAGAGGCACAGCAGTCTCTAGAAACCAGATCACCTCCTCAAAAGGCATCGTACCGATTAACATCACTCTTTTTATGGAGAAATAGCCTTAGAAACATGTACCAAATAGCCAAATCTAGCTTTTGATGTTTAGACTCTCCTGGGATACAACATTTAAGATCAACAAAAACTTGGCTTGCAGTATTAACAGGTCCTGCATATTTTCCTTGTGAAACATGAAATGATTACAAGCCTTTTTCAGAGTATCCAATATAAAACTTTCATTTCATTTCAAGCCATTTCATGTTTAAGCTGCATAAAGATTACAAAGGAAAGAATTACTAGGACTCAATTTAAGCAAGAATTTGATTTCCCCAAGGGCAAATCATGAATGTTGAGGGGCAAATCATAAATGTAGAGATTAGTTCCCAAGAAGACAGGAAAAAAAGTGTAGAAAAAAGCTAAGGTAAATGAGAAAGGGAACTAAGAGCAGGAATACATCTGAATAAGCTTCTTAATATTAAAGACGTTTTATCGAACGTGAAATGTACCTGCAAGTTCCGATGCACATGGTATAGTATCCTCTATCAAAAAAAATATGATGGACTCAAGACAATTCTTTTAGCTACCCGTCTTTTTTTTTTTTTTTTTTTCCTTTTTTTTTTTGTGGCACCGGGGATTGAACTCACAGCCTTGCGCCTGCCAGGGCAGGCACTTAAGCCACTGAGCCAAACTCCTGGCCCTGGTTTTTTTGAGGCAGGGTCGCACTATGTAGCTCAGGCCGGCCTTGCACTAGCGTTGTAGCCCAAGCCGGCCTCGAACTCACAATGCTCCGCCTACCTCAGCCTCCCGAGTGCTGGGATTAAAGGTGTGCGCCACCACGCCCGGCTAGCTACCCGTCTTGACAGAGAAGTTTAGTTCATATTATGGTCAGATGGCCTGAGACTGTTCATTGGCCTACGGTAGTGCAGCCCCTTGGAGTGGCCTGTGTGAACGCAGACGCCACTCAGTGAGAGCCATGATTCATTTAAACAGCACTGCTAAGCCTCAGCAGCCACAGGCAGGGGCTGGACTGCGCCTGGTGACCTCAGGGTCAGTGCACATCCTTAAGTGCTTTTGCCTGGAAGAAAACAAACCAAGCCAAACCCCGGGGAATAAGCGAAGAAAATCTGGCAGAAGAACGCAGTAACCCTTAGAGAGAAGTTTCTGTGGGACAGTCACAAGCTGGTGTCATTTTCTGTCTTCCTTCTCCAAAAACTCTGGAACAGTCTTACAGCAATAGTTATAAAATCTAATTTATTCTTTCTTCCGACTGACTCTAAAAAGTGGCAAAAATCTGGCTTCTGATACAGAATGTTGGTTACCTCTACATGGACAAGTGACTTCAATATTGGATGAAGACTAAATACATACAAGAAACAAGGACTTCTCAGAAAAGGAACATGTTTCATCTGACTAGACTTGCTCATAAAAGAGTTAAAAACCCTTACAAGGTCAAACGACATTAATAGATTTGAAAAATGAGTTTCTGTAATTTAAACATTGTCAAAGTTCAAGAAATACAAGAACGAGATTACAGATAATACAGTACACCTCTCAATAATCAGTCATGCACAGGATGATTTACTTTTGGGTGAAATTACTGTTTAGTGCAAGGACCTTTGCACTGAGCTACATGCCTACCCCTTTTAAATTTTTAACTTTGAGACAGTGTTTTGGGTAGTCCCTAAAATGCCCAGTGTGGGCCCAAACTTGCAATCCTCCTTTCTCAGCCTTCAAGAGCACTGGAATCACAGGCATGTGGCATCATGCCCAGCTAAAGAAAAGTTGGTAATGGGATGAAGAGAGGAAAAAATAATCTATGTTTAAAAAAAGTTAACCTGCCAGGCGTGGAGAAGTAGGCCTGTCATCCCAGCACTTGGGAGGCTGAGGCAGCAGGATCACTGAGTTCAAGGTCAGCCTGGACTACATAGTAAGACCCTGTCTCAGAAAACAACAAAAGTTAACCAAATCTGTTATATACCCCACTAAGAACCATGAAAAGGAAAACTATGGTTCTTTTTACTTTGTCAAAGTTCTGCATCTGCTCCCGGTTGGTCAGCCAGGACTCCATGTCCTGTGCAGTCTGAATCACAAACGCTTCATAATCTGCAAACATCTGGGTGAAGCGGCTAGCAAAGACCTCCCGCAGCTGCACGTTGAGCTGGTAGTCCCTGAGTTCGGCCTCCTCACACTGCAGCTTCAGGTCCTTGTCCCTCTCAGCCAGGGAAGTGGAGAGGTCCACCTTCTCCACAGTCACCCCCGTGCGCTTGGCCAGGGCCTGCAGGCGAGCGATGGTTTCGTTGCCTTTCAGTAGTTCGTACATGCTGATGTGGCTGGTGGAGACATTGCCATTCTTTTTGTCATTGACCAAATCCTTCAGCACCAGGTTCTTCAGCTTGGTAGTACTCTCACTGCAACGCAGGTTGCCCTCAGGAGGAATCCCAAACTGAAGGAGGACCTCAGAGAGCTCCTGGATGAAATCTACTCTATTGGGGAACTGTGGAAATTCTTCAGGCAACTCAATAAAATGGTTGTCAATATCCACAAAACACAAATTAGCCTGAAAGAGAAAAAAATACAAAGGTTTATAGAATTTTGTTTTAAATATTACTGCCAACTATTATAAACATCATCATAGATTATGGGTGGGGTTTTGTTTCAGCACTTAGGATTGAATCCAGGGCCTCAGTACTGACTATATCCCCAGCCCCCGGCCCCTTTTTTTTTGTGGCAGAAGGGATCGAACTCACAACTCTGCACCTGGCCAGGCAGGCACTTAAGTCACTGAGACAAACTCCCAGCCCTAGTTTTTTGAGACAGGGTTGCACCATGCAGTTCAGGGCGGCCTTGCGCTCATGCTGTAGCCCAAGACGGCCTCGAACTCAACACTCCTCCTACCTACCTTAGCCTCTGGAGTGCTGGGATTATAGGCGTGTGCCACCACACCCGGCTCCCCAGCCCTTTTTGAGACAGGATCTAGCTAAGTTGCCCAGGCTGGGCTTGAATTTGTGATTCTCCTACTTCAGTCTCTCAAGAGTGCTGGGGATTATGGGTGTATCTCGACATGTATGGCTACGATGGTTTTTTATTTGTTAAACTTAAAAAAAAAACCACAACTATTGATTTTGATGTTAACCATCTGAATGTTCAATTTTGTGGTTTTTTGGTGGTGCTGGGGACTGGACCCATAGCTAAGCACATACTCTACCACTAAGTTACACCTCCACTCCAGGAATTTCAGAATTTGGTTTTGATTGTAAAATTTGGTTTATTTTTACTTGAGTTCTGATTTCACAGCAAGCATGAAAAAAGGAGCATGGAGTCCATGAGGAGATAGACCATCAGTCTGTCTTGGATCTGGCATGCTGAGATACCGGCTCAGGCAGGCCTGCTTTGACAGTTTGTTACCGACTGCCTTCTGTTTCCCGCCATCAGATTGTTGCCCAGGGGCTTCAGTACCTCTTCCCATAGTGTCTCAGCAATCTGATCCATCACTGCTCTAATTTCTCTAAACTCCCCAGAGTATTTAACGTATGCCCAAGTACAAAGGGATGTCAGTGCTAACCCATGACAAGGTTTCAGCTACAGCTTGGGCCAATGAAGCCAGTTAGTTCTGAGATACACATCGCAAGCAGTGTGGCAGGGTACAAGCGACATAGAAGATATTTTTGCCATCACTGTGCCTTGTAAAATTTGTATAGGTTTCAATTTCATCTTCAAGCTGGTCCTGATAATGATGGCAAAACTCGTTTCCACCCATTTTTTTCACAGAATTAAACTGTCTAATCGCCAATCCCTTCAGATGCAGGTGTTTTTGCTCCAGGGCTGAAGGTGCAATGTACAGCTTGTCCCTGCCACTCACCTATCCTGTACTTTGCAATAGGTATCTCGAGCTGTGCTACCACTCCTGCAGCAAGATTATTAGCTTCAGCTGTTTCCTGAAGGGGACTCTGGATGTAGAAGTTCCTTTCCTTGATAAATTTCAATGTAAGCCTTAAAATATTCTACAAGATCTCTACAAGTGACTTTAGATCCACTTATTTTTCTATCAAATTTTCAAGGACAAACAGCAGTGGAACAAGACTGCAAAGCTGTCATTTAAATTCATCATCAATATTTTTCAATCTCCTATCAAAACTAGGGTTGGTCGCAACTTTAAGACCAGGATGTGGCAAAAGGAAGCAGCCCAGATTTGAGAGACCATTATGAACGTGCTTCCCTACATTCTGCAGCTCTTCGTGTTGATTTTGTTTTACCTGCAACCTCTTTTCAAAAAACTGTTTTCCACCTTCCAAACCATATGAATGTTCATAAGGATAACTCCGATCTCTAATCGAAAACATTAACATCTTATATGGTTTCTGACAGATGTCTTCCATATTTTGTAATTTCAAGTGTTGAAGATCATCTTCTAGAATATTCTGAGACAAATTATATACCTGGACAGAACTAGCCATAATGCTCACAACAAAAACTGCTGCACAGTCTTCACAAGTTGACTGGCTATCAAAGGCACCCTGGGTATCTGTTGGGAACTGTTGGAGCAGGAAACTGACCTAGGGCATGACCCAGACATAACCATTCCAAGAACAAAGAGCACCTGGGGCAAGCCACAAGAAGACGTGCTTTAGCCTGGAGAACACCTAGCCCCGAGACAATTTGAGCAGTGGGTTGCTAGGATAACAGGGTGTCATGTGACATTAGGTTGCTAAAAGGTATAAATAAATGCTCCTGCAGTGAGGGGCCAGTACCTTTCCTCCCATCAGGAGGTTAAGGGCTCCACCTGACCCCAGCTTTGTCTCTTTATTTTTCTCATCCTCTTGCAGTCCTTCACCCCAAGAACCTCGGGAGCTGTGTGGGTCGTGGCAGGTATCCATTAGCAGCACAACCATTTCTGTTCCATTTGGTCTGTCAATCACAAATACTTCATTTCAAACTTGTATGCTGTTGTTTTCTCTTTCATAACCATTTCGTCATGTAAAGCCAGTGAATGGTTCGTTGTTTCCAGCAATCCAACTCTGAGAATCCTTGTTTTACCAATGACAAGGATTAAGCATGAACTCCAGTAGAGATGATTTTCCTTTATGAAAAGTTCCTACCTCAGGCACCACAACTACGTTAAGATCGTGTACATGCTCCTGTAGCCAAATCTGTGCTAAAGCGTCCTCACTGAGCTCAAAGTTATGATCATCTTCATGAGCAAGAATAATCGGTACTGGACATGGTTTCTTCATAACTGCCTCACAGTTCACTAGGTCGTCCTCTTCAAGAGGTATGGATGCAATGTGGTTAAGCCCTGAGGTGAGGGCACTGGTCTGCCACCAGTGCCTCAGCCTCTGGTACGGCTGCTTGAATTTCAGAATTTTAAAAAAATCTCTTTTGCTGACACATCTCCCAGGTATTTTGGATCATACGTAACATCTATGAACAGCCTTCTCTTGGTCTCAGGAATTTATTCTAATCTGACAAGAAGCTCCAGTGTTTGGCATCCATCAGGCATTCCTAAATGCATAATGCTGTCCGGACTCATAGGACCTCAAAAATGGACATCACTGGGTCAAATGCTCAGTAGATGAGCTTTACCATTCTCCATGTTTCATTGCTTTAGCATCTGTAACTTAGAACTGACAATAACTGCTAAAAACTGGAGCTGGAGTGGCCCAAAATGGGATAAAATTGGCAAAGATCAATCCAATTGAAAGATAATCCACAAATTGTCACTTAACCCCAAATTAGCTAATGCAACAAATTAGAATAATGCAACCACTGTAGAAGTCACAGGAAAAAAGCAGGAGGCAGGAAGCAAGTGCCTGGATAATGACAAATGATTAACCCTTGAATGTTTAGAAGGTGACTTGGAAGAGATGCTTGAGGAAAAAAAGGTGACAGAAATCAGAAGGAATATTTTTTGAGTTTGCTTACATTTTAGACTTGGAATTTATTTTGAATAAAGACAAATATTTTTTTAAGTAGATATGAAAAACTTAAAAAGGCCAAGTCCCTGAATAAAACCTGGATTCTCCCTTGAGTATCTGATAGTAGTAAGTACCAAACGTATTACACTTCATTACCTCGCACCATCTTAATCAGAGCAGGCCGTGGGTGAGACAGACCACTGAGCTGCGAGAGAGAGGCACAGCCTGTGCCAGAAAACTGACCCCAAGCCCACTGGTGGCTGGCTGAGGCACGGTCTGGAGTAGGATAACAAGCAAGCCAGAAGCTTCAGCCTGCCCTCCCCTCTACCCAGATCACCTGGGAGAGAATTCATACCATCCTCTCATCTCAAACTGTAAGGTGAGGTGAAAGGAGAAGCAAATGACCAGTCTTTGTTTTTCTCTTCTGATTCCTGCTCACTGTGTTAGATAACAAGCAATAAATACAGTGAAGTTCAAATTAAACAGGAAAAATTCAACGTTTCCCCTGTTATAATAGCGGATGATGAT
Organism: Dasyprocta punctata; assembly: GCA_004363535.1. Lineage (NCBI taxonomy): Eukaryota > Metazoa > Chordata > Mammalia > Rodentia > Dasyproctidae > Dasyprocta > Dasyprocta punctata. Next base: position 22,273 of record RJWM01011896.1, read on the forward strand.
TCCCACAGCTTGATGGACCTTTTAAATGCAGCTCTTTAGTCTTGTGGATTGAGAAATTGAGGCCCAAGATGGCAACTGGCAACTGCTCTCGGTATCCTCAAACAGACCGGTGGTTTATGGCAATTTTTTGTTTTGTTTTCATTTTTCAAGTTTTCCTTATCTCCCATATCAACAGACCTTTCAAAATAAGCAGCTGAAATCAGCTGGACAGGGACATGCTTGTAATCCCTGATACTCAGGAGGCTGAGCCATGGGGACTCCCAAGTTTCAGGTCAACCTGACATCCTGACTAAAAATGAAGAGAGCGGGGTGGAAAAGTAGCTCAGTGGTAGTGTAGTCTTGCATGCCTGAAGCCAGGGTTCAATCCCCAGTACTAAAAACAATGACAAAAAAACCAAACGAACTAAAAAAGAGCTGACATGTCGTATCTTGCTGAAGACAGCAGTGCAGCCTATAGCTATCTCTAAGGCTACATCTTTATATATGTATCTTCAGTCTCTAGGAAGTAGGATAGATAGAAATGCTTAAAAGGAGAAAGTAGGTCACCATCATTCAAATGGATGATTCATTATCATTAAAGATGGGAAAAGTTCTCTAATTTGCTAATCTACGGGTTAACAAGCACTCTTCTACCATTCCATGTTATACTACCTCCTCCATTAATGCCTGCCTATCTCCTTTCAGTCCCTGTCCTCTTTCTATGAAAAGACAGAAGGATATGTTTTATGGTATTTCAAAGTTGGTCATGCCTTGTGATCCCTGAACTGAAGTGTGTGGGTGTGGGACTTCAGTATCTCAGCTCCTGGCCTGTCCTCTTGCTCCCAAAAATTCTCTCATCCTGCCCATATCTGTTTGGAAGGGTCCAAAGGAGCTCTGATGATCACAAGAGGGGGAAGAAACAGCAACTTGAGTTACGAAAATGTACTGCAGAAAACCAAAAAGCCCTTTCTCTAAAACGGACTATTCCACACAAGGAGTGTTTTGATAAGTTACTTCCCTCTTTTACACTGTTAGAATTTTAAAATTCTATCAAATGAGCTAAACAAGGATTACATGCAGATAAAAAATATATAGTCCATGACCAATCTGACACTTTTTGGGACTAAATCTTTTTACATTTCTACTGATCAACACCACTCACAAGCCTTCATGATATATAATTACTTCCAATTAAAAGCAACAAAAGCTGCCTCCAGGGTTGAAACAATCATCTCTTCCATGAGTAAGCCTTTTTATACCCCTAATCAAAAGGTTCCGTTATCCTCCATACACTCTTAGTTCACTTATTTCACTGATTGTTAAAACATGTGCTATTTAGTAGCAATTGTTCTGAAAGCTGAACTTTTACTTATCTTGCTGCCTCCTATTGCATTCTGTACAAACAGTGTCTGAGATAAGTGGTGAAGCCACACAGACATGGTCAGAAACGTAAGCAAGGGCAAGCAGCATCTAGTGATTCAGCTGGGGCAGCTGCCATCATGCTTACTAGAAGTGAGCTGCTTCTCTTGTCTGGAGTTGAGTCAGCTGGGGAGAACATTCAGGATACTCCCCCAGCAGCTGAAGCCCCTGCCGAGCCTGTGTGAGGAGGCCCCGGGTCTGATCCCTGGACCACAGTAAAACAAAATATTTCCTCAGAATTTCAAAGCAAGGTACAACAAAAAGAGTTAGCAAAAGCTATTTGGTTTCAGCTTTTCTTTTGATTTTTTTGCTACCTCTTACTGTAAAGATGAGTAAGACGACAGAAACTGAGATGTCACTGCAGTTCACCTCCAGGCCAAGCCTTCTTCCCTCGTGCTCCCCACATCCCTAAACACAAGCGAACAAAGGGCAACGGAACCTCTCACTGGGAGTCATGGGGAATGGGAGTGGGCAGTTAATGGTAAGTCTGCACACTCATGTTAGTTACCGAAGAACTACCATCATAGCTCCTTAAAACTAACAACCACCATCATAGCTTCTCAAACCTAACAACCACCATCACACCTCCTCAAACCTAACAACCACCACCACAGCTCCTCAAACCTAACAACCACCACCACAGCTCCTCAAACCTAACAACCACCATCACAGCTCCTCAAACCTAACAACCACCATCACAACTCCTCAAACCTAACAACCACCATCACAGCTCCTCAAACCTAACAACCACCATCATACCTCCTTAAACCTAAGAACATCACACATCCTTAAACCTAAGAACATCATACCTCCTTAAACCTAACAACATAGCATCATACTTTTTTGTTTTTTTTTTTTTGTGGCACTGGGGATCTAACTCACAACCTTGTGCCTGCCAGACAGTGCTTAGGCTACTGAGCCAATCTCCTGGCCCTAGTTTTTTCAGGCAGGTTTGTACTATGTAGCCCAAGCTGGCCTCGAACTCAAACGCTTCTTCTACCTCAGCCTCCAGAGTGCTGGGATTAAAGGCATGCGCCATCATGCCTGGCTACAGCATACTTTCTTAACTGTGTTGTAAACTTATCATTTTTACCATCTTTAGAAGCCTCATCACTGTTTTTAGCCATTATTTTATTTTATATTTTTCAGGGCAAATGTTAGGAAATATTACTACTGAGTACATTCAAGTCACTTTTTAATATCTATGATGGATATTTTTATACTCATGTCCTCCCCAAAATTATGTGAGACATATTATTTCACCTCATTGTAAAATAACACTGAACCAAAGTAATGCACTCCTCGCCTTTTCTTCCAAAAAGTGATGCACCTAATTTATAGTTGTTATACAGAAGTGCTGGTATTTTCCCTGCTGATTCAGGCTCTTTCATATTACTCTGTGAATAGGTGGGTGTGGGTATTAATTAGTGCTGAGGGGCTGAGGTGAAGCTCTGGCAGAGCACTTGCCTAGTAGAGGCCCTGGGTTCCACTCCCAGTGTGCACACCCACATGTGAACGCACATGCACACACACATTCACACTCAGTATTGAAGTCAAGACTGAAAATCAAACATCATTACAAAGGTTTTTAGAATTTTTACCGTATTTCTTTAGAGGCAGAAGATACATGCAGATATAGAAAGATTTCCCATGGGACGGGGATTTAGCTGAGTGGTATAAGCACCTGCCTGGCAGGTGTGAAGTCCTGTGTTCAATCCGAGGTACAAAAAAAAAAAAAAAAAAAGAAGAAGATTTCCCAACAAGAAATATACCAAGGTGGCATTTAAAAATTTCTTAAAATCATGTATGTAAAATGGATAACACTTATCTAAACTGTCTTATAAAATATCATTTGAAAAAGTATCATTTGAACACTATAGAAAATAGATCAGATGGGAGAAACCAAAAGTGTAAGTAAGGACCAAAGTATGTATTAGGTATTGTGAAACAGGAAGAAAATGTTCAAATGGGGAGGGGAACAAACGGAGGGGGAAAGGAAAGAAGGGAAAAATAAAAAGTGAGAAAAGAAGGAAAAAATGGAAACAAAGCTTTTGTAAATGGGGAGGGGGGAAGGGCTGAAGGGAAGGTAAGAGAATGGAGAAAAAAGAATCAAGTTATATCATGTACAGGTACAAATTCTCTATGATGAATGTGATTATTATGTATATCTAAAATGTATCAATAAAATCTGATAAAAAAGAAATAGATCAGATACTGATTATTTTAATCTTTAAAACAAAAAGAATTTGGCAAGTCTTTCCATTTCCTTGAAAATTTAAAGGGCTGACTTTGAACCAATAAGATACTAAATTTAATGAGAAAACAAAAGAATTCAGGGAATGAAGAAAAATAGCAAAATGGGGGGGATAACACAAAAAAGCCCCCCAAAGTAAGACACTTTGAGCATATATTTCGTATAACCTGAATCAAATGTTAACTTTGGTAAGGAAATGTTCATTAGAATAAAAGTAAGCAGTAGACAATTACCAGAATCATTAGTGGGTACAATGTGGTTTAATATGTTACTTTAAATTCACTTATTAAAATGAGAATCTCTATGCAAAATAGGAACAAATAAAGACGAAACTCAGCATTAGGGATTCTATTAAGAAGGTGTGAATTAAACAGCTGGTAATATGACGTAATTAACTGAGCCATGCCTCTCTTATCAATATTTCACCTCAAAGGTTTCACCTCACAATTCTGAGGATCATTAGCAGGTAAATATTAGATTCTGAATGTTTTAAAAAATTCTTGCTTATTTTCTCTTAAATAACATTTAAAAATACAACACACAAAAAACATAGTAACATTAAGGTGGCAAAAAACTAGAGGCTAAGAATTTTTTCTCGTTGACTGAGCCAGGTTAACATTTAAAGCGCGCTGACAAATGGCCTTGGGTCTGAAAACAGAACAACAAAGCTTCCATATCCCCTGCTTGCTGAAAGACACTACTTTTAACTTGAGGGAGGTAAAAAATCAAATTCACCTCAATTAATACAGTATGATGATTCTTTAAATGTTAGGTTTGGGATTTATTGCTTAAAAACAAAGTTTATAGCATGAGTATGGAAAAGAAATGAAATGCCATGAGAATAGTAAAGCAATGAGATTGTGCTACTATTGCTCCATCTTCACAAATCAATGGTTGTGAAAATTGTCACTGCCCTGCTTTGAAGTCTTTCATTTATGGCTACGCTGTAGAAACCAACTGGAGCCACAATCAGCATCCGATGGCCCAGGCTCTACCCCAGCCACACTGGGGATTCAGGTGAGACACAGACACAAGCAGGCAGAGACAGTACTATTTCACCAAGCACACTTGACCAAAATCCACGGCAAATATCTCATGGTTCGTTGTGTATGTTACCTCTTGAGGAAGCTCTAGTTTAGAGCGGTCGGTTCCTTCTTTTGACTGAAGGCCCATCAGATAAGGGACAGGAGCGTCCAGGAAATGCAGCAGGGATGCAGGGAGGATGGGAACATACACATGCTGCCACTGAAATGGGAACAAGAGCGTGGTGATGCCTTCCGCCACCGTCATCAGGCGCTGATAATCTGCACAGAACAAGGAGAATGGAAGGAAGAAGCCAGGTAAAACTAACTGCTGCAGTAAGGGTGAAAATGTCAAAAAATTTGTGTTACTCTAAGTAAAATGTTTATGATTAGACAAAAAACAGGTCAGTTCTAAACTACCATAATGACAGAGTTACGTGATTTCACTTGAATGGTGTTAAAGAGGAGTAGGTAGACAGGAAACATCACACTTTTTGCGTCTTAAAATCACTACCATTTGAATTTACATTCCCTTAAGATAAATAAAAGGCAATAAATAAGTAAGTAAATAAATAAATAAATAAAAGGAAGGGCTGGAGATGTAGCTCCAGGTGAAGGCCCTGAATTCAATCCCCAATAGTGCAAAAGGAAAACAAAAATCTGCAACACTACAGTGCTCTCTTAAACCACTCTGTCACAGACGTTACTCATATGTGTCCGTGACCTCAGGGAGACAAACATGTTTTAGAATTCAGATTTTTTTTTTAATTTAGAAAGGTAACAGTATTATACCTAGATCATACATGTGGATTACCTAAGGTAGCACCCTGTAATCAGAAACATTAATATTTTCAGAGTAAACAATACAAGAGTTCTAGGCATGGGCTGACAGGGAGAGCCAGACACCAGCCTCTTCTGGTGCACAGGCAGGGAGACAAGAAAACCCAACATCCCTGCCCCCTCCCCAGCCCCAACCAGCTGATTCAGAGACACACAGGCTGTGATGTTGGCTAATGAGGTAGAATACAACTTAATGCTTGTAGTGTTTAGTGTTTTACTGACTTTGCAGGCCTAAAGCCAGTAGTCTGATCATCTATTCAGAGGATAACAATACACAATGTAGCACATATAGGGGCATCTCCTTCTGAAGGTGGTGGCCATTGTTAATTCCCTATTACCTTGTTTGGAAGTCCTGTATCATTCTCAGTGCTTTGCTTAGTTTGGTTTTATTTTGTTTTACCTTGTTTGATTTTGTTGTATCCAATGGAATGGGCAGCTATTTCGAGGATAACAGGATATATTATGGTAGCCATTTTGGATTTACTATTATCTTGTTTTGAAGTTCTGTACTGCATTCATTGTTTTGTTTTTATTGGTTCTAGTCTACTTCCGTTTTGTTTGACTTTACTATGTCTGAGGCTATTTTGAAACAACAAGAGGCATTTGGTAACCATTGTTGATTTCCTATTATCTTGTTTTGAAATCCTGTTTTGTTACAGTCTGGTTTTTTTTTTTTTTGCAGCACCGGGGATTGAACTCACAACCTTGCACCTGCCAGGGCAGGTGCTTAAGCCACCGAGCCAAACTTCCAGCCCTCATTTTTTGAGGCAGGGTCGCACTATGTAGCTCAGGCCAGCGTTGGGCTCGCGTTGTAGCCCAAGGCAGCCTTGAACTCACAACGCTCCTCCTACCTCAGCCTCCCGGGTGCTGGGATTAAAGGCGGTTACAGTCTTGTTTTGACTGGCTTTGTTCTGTCTTACTTTGCTTGGTTTTATTCTCCCTAAAATAAAAAAAAAAAAAGTTCTAGGAGAGCAGAAAAATCTCAGACTGTAAATAAGGTCTTTTTGGTTTGGTCTGGTTTTGTTGATAAATGAGTTACAGAATTTTCTGCATTTGAGCACTGAGATGAGGACTGTGGATCTGTGACAATCTCACAGAGTGCACTGTGCACACAGTATTCACTCAGAGAATGAAGAGTCGGGGAGTCTTTTTCTAAATAGTTACAAGACTGAGTGTGGTGGTGCCTGTTATTTCAGCATACAGGAGGCTGAGGCAGAAAGGATCACTGAGATTTTGAGCCCAGCCTGAGTTGCACAGTGAAACCCTATCTCAAGAAGGCAAAAAACATATTGGGTACTACTACTTACTACTTAGTTCACAGCAACTCAACACTTGAGGAAGCAGAAGCATGCTGGTTTTCATCAAAACATTTTTTTTTTTTTGGTATCATTTATAATTTTCTGCTTTCGCTTTTTTATTCAGGGACTTACTATGTAGTCTAGGCTGGCCTCGAACTCAAAATCCACCTGCGTTAGCCTCCCAAGTAGTCGAATTAAATTCTATAATTTTCAATCACTATTTTTAATGGTCTACAGTGGGAGTCTGGTAATAAAGCATCAAGAACTCAAGATGCTTAAAAATTTCTTTTGACTCATTGGTAAGACTAAAATTTTAGGTGAAAATCTCTTCACATGAATACTTCTGAAACAAAGAGGCAGCCTGAAGGGTGAGGGTCAGTTCCACGAGCACAAAGAGCTGACCCAATTACCGGGCATGGACGGTGTGTCTGAGTCCCTCGGAAGGGGCGGGGCAGGGCAGGGCAGAGCGGGGTGGGGTGGGGCGGGGCTGGCTGCTCCACTGGGAGGTGGCAGTGGCTGTGCAGAGAGGAGGTCGGACAGAGCTCCATCACCTACAGTGCAGTGACGTGGGCGCAATATGCAGTGGAGGTGAGAAGGGTCTTCTCTCTCAGGGCTGGGAGAGGGACCAAACACTGGCTTGGAAACCCTGGGGTGGGCCTGGAATGCTCTCCGCAGAACTCACTGCAGCTCCACAGCACAGGGACCCAAAAGGCACTGCCCACAATGCCAGCTCTCCTCCAGGTTGGGTTCACTCGGAAGGGAAGGATCTGTCCTGTCTCATTCTGCCCACCAAACACACAGCCAAGTGACCACAGTCTACTGATGCCTCTGAAGGAGAAGGTTTTCCTCCTCTTATGTTCAACAGAGTTTTTATTTTGAGACAGGGTCTCCCTATGTAATTCAGGCTAGCTTTAAACTCACTACATAGCTCAAACTGGCTTTGGACTCTTGGTGATCCTCCTGCTTCAGCCTCCTGAGTGCTGGGATTACAGGTGTGTGCCACCACACCCAGCTTCAACAGAGTTCTTAAACACACACACACACACACACACACACACACACACACACAGACAGACACAAATCAAGAGAAGACTGGCCAGTAATTAATTAAAAAGATCAAATCCAGAGAAATATCCTTAAGAGTCTACTCTGTAGGCATTCATTTCAACCAATGGTTAGGAACTTTTACCTAGAACAACATCTAGCATACAATAGAGGCTAAAATTGTTTTCTAGTAAAAAAAAAAATTAAGATAAGAATGCATAAATTTTGCTGGTACCCATAATTTAAATAGGCTTGCTTAAATTTTTGTCCACATAAGATTAAAGAACTCCTAATGTTTCAGGAACAGAAAATGGCTACTACTCAAGAAAAGAAACAGTTCACTGAAAGTCACGTTTCGTGAACTATTCATGAATATTCTGTCAGGAATGGAAAGCCCAGGCTCATCAGAAGGGAAATTCAAGCATCCATTTACCAAGCCCTGGCTACTGTTCACTACATACAGCATCGTTACCAAGCGACTTGCTCTAAGTGTAATGAGATCTTACAGGGATCAGAGCTCTGTTTAAGAACAAAAGTCATATTTTAACATTTCACCTCTTCTATATTAAAAATGCAAAATTTTTAACACCCTAATATAATCAGACTTCCTAAAGCTCTCTGGAGTGGGAAATGGTCTAGGGGACCATTCTCAGCTCTCTGTAAGTGACCAGAGACTGAAAACTTCCATGTTACTCCACCAGGAAGAGATATTCTGTCACTCCCACAAGAACTGAACCTTTTAAGTCAGAAAGGAAAAACATACTCAAAATGTACAATACATACAACTATTACAAAAATAACTGCACTGTTCTTGTCTATGTTTGTTAACTTAGAAATTACTATTAGTTACTATATTGCTACTCTTTGTTACTATAGTTGCTATACAATTACTATATAGTATACTACATATACAGTTACTCTTTAGTTATTATACTTACTATATGGTTATTTTTAACTTTTATGGAGTTTATTATCACAAAAATCATTACATAAATACACTATTAAAGTATTTTTTGGAAGGTACTGCTAAAGACAGCTTTCTGCCACAGTCACTTAAAAATCACTGTTTTTTTTCTTCTTTTCTTTTAAAGAGAATAAAACAAAACTAAACAAAACAAAAAAAATCAGAACAGAACAATGCAAGAAATACAGGACTTCAAAACAAGGCAACAGGAAATCAAGAAGGACTACCATAATGTCTCTCATTTTCTTCAAAATAGCTGTCCATACCATCACACACAATAAAATCAAACAAAACAAAACAAAACAGAACAAAACCAATCAAAACAAAAAATGAAAGCATTACAGGATTTCAAAACAACATAACAGGAAGTGAACAATGGTAATTATAATGTCTCTTGTTTTCTTAAAAATAGCTGTCCGTACCATCACACATAATAAAATCAAATAAAACAAAACAGTAAAACCAATCAAAACAAAACAATGAAAGCATTACAGGAGTTCAGAACAAGATAACAGGAAATCAACAATGGCTACCATAATGTCTCGTTTTCTTCAAAATAGCTGCCTGTACTATCACATAAGACAAAACCAAACAAAACAGAACAAAACCAATCAAAACAAAAGAATATAAGCATTATTAGATTTCAAAACAAAATAATGGGAAGTGAACAATGGCTACCATAATGTCTGTTTTCTTCAAAACAGCTGTCCATACCATCACACATAACATCAAATAAAACAAAACAATAAAACCAATCAGAACAAAAGAATGAAAGTATTATAAGACTTCAAAACAAGATAATGAGGAAATCAACAATGGGTACCATGATTTTCCTGTTATCTTCAAAACAGATGCCCATACCATCAGACACAGTAAAATCTAACAAGACAGAATAAAATCAAACCTAACAAAATTATGAAAACGATATAAGAATTCAAGACAAGATAACAGGAAATTAATAGTGCTACCACTATCCCTTTTTAGGTGTTTCCTCCCCTATCACTTTCATAATATCTATTGTGCTTTTTGGATCCCACTAAGTCTTTCACTTTTTTATGCTAGGGAGGTAACTTGGTGTTCACCAGTAAAAGTCCAAACCATTTCGCCCATGAGCGTGATCTCCAGTTGCATCCATTTATCTACAAGAGCCTCGAGATTATCCTACTTTATAGCTGAGTAGTTTTCCATTGGATGAAAATATCGTATTTTTCTCATCCATGCTGTGGTTGATGGGTAAGTTATCCTTGCTTTGTTCTGGTCTCCTGTCATGTGGAATAACTGTTTTCTCTCCTTTGATTTTCAGTCTATGAATTTCCTTTTGAGTTAAGTGTATTTCTTGTATACAGTATATTGATGAATCTTGATCCTCTCCCGCTGTGTTACTTTTTATTGCTGAATTGAGACCACCTACATTAATGGTTACAACCAGCATGCATTGGTTCATCTCTGCCATGCTATCCTCCTGCTATTGGCCCTCCACTTTTCCCCTTTGTTCAACTGCCTGTCCTATTTGGCAATCCTCCTCCGCTGCTGTTCCAGGAACCATGGTCATCTTTATCTCTCTCTAGAATATTCTTCAGCACTCTCTGTAGGGTTGACTGGGTGGTCATGAATTCCTTCAGCTGTTGTTTAACATGAAGAATCTTATTTTTCCATTGACTTTGAAAGATAGTTTTGCAGGGTACATCAATCTGGATTGGAATTGTTCTCTTTCAGGATCTGAAACACTTCACTCCAAACTCTTTTTGACTTGATGGTTTGTGTTGACAAGTCTGCCATGATTCTGATTGGTTTTCCTTTATAGGTGATCTGTTTCTTTTCTCTAACAGTTTTTAATATTCTGTTCTTCTGCTGAATTTCTGGGATCCTGATTATTGTATGTCTGGGTATAGATATTTTTTTTTTGCGGCACCGGGGATTGAACTCACAACCTCGTGCCTGCTAGACAGGCGCTTAAGTCACTGAGCCAAACTCCCAGCCCTAGATTTATTTTGGTTATGTCTAGTTGAAGTTCTCTATGCCTCACTTATGTGTATGCCAGATCCTTTTCCCATGTTTGGGAAGTTTTCTTCTGTAAGTAGTTTTTTTAATGTCATTTGTGTTGACCCCTGCTTTTTTGCTTATAGCTATCATTCTTAAATTATTTTTCTTTGCATCATCTTGCACTTATTGAATTGTTATATCCTGGTTCCTTGTTATTTTTAAGAGATCTTTCCTTCCATGATTGCTAGCTGCAATCCTATCTTCAAGGTCTGAAAGTCTACCTTCAGTCTCTTTCAAGCAGTTTTGCCAGCTTTCGATCGACTTTTTAATTTCCTGGATATTTCTCTAAATCTGTTTCATGCGTCATAATTCCTTCCTATATTGTTCATTCAAGGTTTCAGTCATCTTCCTATGTTCCTCTTTTTTTTTCTCTATGTCTCCTTTAGATATGTTCAGCAATTCTTCATTGTGTTTTTTGACTTCTTTTACCTGAGACATTATTTCTGATCTGAATACTTTTACAGTCTCATGAAGTTTCTTTACTTCAGTTGCTATCCTCTTGGAGATTTCAGGTGTGTGACTTCCATTCTCTTCCATGATTGTATCTCCCAGACTTGTTCCGTGTGGGTTGGAGGTCTGAGATTGCCTTTTGCTCCTTCATCTTGGCATTCTCCTGGGTTCCTCCCAACAAGCCAGATGTAGGGTCCCAGACACTTCCCACGTTGGCTGCCCCTCCATGGTGTAGGGTCATGGGCCAGGCACCTGGGTTTCTCTAGACCCAGATTCCCAGGGTGATAGCAGGGCACAGGGCTTCTCCAGACCTGTGCAGCTACACTGAGGCTTGCCCAACAGCTAGGAGTGCTTGGTGGTGGGTTTCCTTCTTTCAGTCTGGGTGGCTACACAAGGACTCCTGCAATGGCGGCAGGCACACAGGGGTGTGTTTGTCTGGTTCTCCCAGTGGGCACTGGCTGCCCAGAGGAAGTAAGGGTCTCCAAAGGCGGCCTGTGGGATCATGGGGCCTATCTATCTGTTCCTTCCTGCCCATGCTGGTTATCTAAGGAAAGCAATCTTTCCAGTGGCAGCAGCGGGTGCACAAGGGCCTAAAAATCACTTTAAAAAAGTCAATGTTTCTAATTCAGCTAGCTTCTTTTATGTTGGTATTGCTGGATATTAAATCCGTAGCCTTGTGTATTATATATCCCACCCCCAAGCTATACTCCCAGTCCTATAGCTCTCTCTTTTTTTATTGGTTTTTGGTACTGGGGATCAAACTCACGACCTTATGCTTGCCAGGCAGGCACTTATGCCACTGAGCTAAATCCCTGGCTCAGCTAGCTTCTTAAACAATAAAATGAAAATCTAGATTTCAAAAAATAACTATTTTCTATAGCATTAAAAGAACTACACTTAGCCCTTTGATAATTTAAAGCAGGGTGTATTTTTCTGCAATTTTTTACTCATCTCTAACAATTAAGAACACCTTACTTAGGATTTTTTTTTAAGAGAAAGGAAGGATGAAAAGATTTGTTTGGCTAAGGGAAATTATTAATTTATTTCTTATTTCCATGCTCTTCAGGCAAAATCCCCACGACCACACTTTATTTGAAGCTGGGTGTGTCCCTCATAGCTGGAGGTACCTGCGGATACCCTCATGAGGAGAGAGCCTGGGATGGGAGTTGAGTTTTGCTTGGATAATTCTGAGGACTGTCTGAGGAAATGCAGACTTGCTTTGGATTGGGAGCTGTCAGAAATGAAGGCAACTCTGTGACTGTTTACCTCAAATCTGACCTACAGGGAGGGAAGACTGCAGTGAGCATAAAGCTGTCGCAAAAGCTGAGGTGCAGCTCAGGAGTAGATCACTTGCTACTATGTGTGAGGCCCTGGGTTTGGCCCTTTTATACTTCTCTTGATTAAAAACCAGATGCAGGTGAAAAACTGAGGAGTGTGGCAGTCAAATCATGTGCCAATCACTCATGGACTGCCTTGTAGGTCCATGTTCACTCTGCATGCTCCATGCTAATCAGCTAGACCCTAAGCACTGTCCACACCAAGTGAAAGGTTACAGCTTTGCCAGCGAAGGGCAAAGCAATGGCCCCAGGGCCGTGTGCTGTGTTTGCTTGTCCTTGCCATGGGTAGGGCTGCCCAGTACTGCCCCAGCCACATGCCCAGGAGGAGGTCCTGCCTTCTGGGCCCTTTCACACAGACACTGCGCATTCAGATGCCCCACAGTGGTGCCCGAAGGCCTCCAGCTGCTGCTCACCAGCCACGGCTCATTTGTGCCCTGGAGGTTAGTGACGGGTTCCACCCATATGAAGCGCTGCCAGGCTCAGCGTGGGCCAGCCCAACATAGTGCTGGACAGCGCCTCCCTTCAACATTGACTTCTGCTTTCTTCCAAACCTGAAAACTGAACTCCCTGCTTTTTGCATGTGCCAACAGTCCCCCAATCAGCTGTCAAAACGTCACTCTGCCTGCTCCCCTTCAAACTCCACCCCCTGTCAAACTGAATAAACGCTCGCAGCTTCTTTATCTGTCCAGAGGGGATCTTGCACTCTATTGCAGCCCTCCCAGGCCGGCACTAAAGACCGTTTTCTTTTTCCTTTCTTTGCTCTTTTCTACCGCACCAAGAAAAAACCTATCAGTTAGCTTTCTGCTAACCCAAAGACTGAACACCAGCCCTGAGCCAGGTACCTACTGGCTTTTTCCAGACTCTGTAAGGTTAGTCTTTCCTGGGTCACCTTAAGAGATCTGTGTCAGCCGGGCATGGTGGCGCATGC
>RJWM01011896.1:35950-58420 GCA_004363535.1 Dasyprocta punctata
AAAAAAAAAAAAAAAAAAAAAAAGGTTCTGTGTCTCTCTGCAGGGCCCCTATTAATGCTTCATAATGCTACACTATATCCTCAATGACCATGTGGAGTTTGGTCTCCTGGCTGGGCCTAAACTGAAAGGCACAGCGCTTCGAGGAGTAAAATCAAAGCCTAGCAGCTTAGCTGTTTTACAGCTGGTGGGGAAAATGTTTAATCTGCTAGAAACACAGGTTCCAAAGCAACGGCACCTGGTTCCTCCTTCCTTTGATTGTGGAAAACACCACAGGCAGCAGAAATAAACTACTTATTTCCTCCTTCCACCAGCATTCAAAGACTACAGCACACAGTTCCTCTTCCTTCACCACAGTTCTGTCTGCTTGTGGGGGTTTGTGTCTATTCTTTCCAGTTCCGTATTCTACAGATGACTGTTTTTAAGATGTCACACTATTTTAAATATTGCAATTACTGAGCAAAAACAAGATGATTCTTTTTAACTGAATTAAGACATAAAGATTTTCAGCATTTTAAAAATTAAAATATTTAGGAAATATTCCCATTGATACTCAAAGTGACACAAATGTGAAGAAGTCACTGCACTACCTAAGACAAGCCTCTGAGTAGCCTATGAGGCCACCCTCCCCCCGCCCACCCCAGATGCACATGTTGTCTGCTCCTCGCTCACTCCTGGAGCATGCTGTGTCCTCCCAGGCCCCATGTCCCTCCGCTCACAATGTCCTCTGGCCTAGCCCTTCATTTCTCTCAGGCAGATGTTCCATCACTCCAGAGAGACTTTTCCACGGGCTTCTGTAGTCCTCTGCCTTTATTTCCATCAGGAAGAAATTATTCATCCCGTAGAATATTATGAGTCTACTATAATTCTGTATGTAAGAGTCTCTCTGCCCTAATTCACCATCTTCTCCTGGAGAGTAATTAATGACTGTGTCTACACACACTCCTACCTTTTTTAAGAGGCAGGGTCCTGCTATGTGGCCCATACTGGTTCCCTGAGCCTTCAGAATGGCTGGTCTGTTGGCACCAAATATTTAATGAGCAAAAATAATCTAAGAATTCCTACCACCTGATACAGGGTTTACTACATGAATAGCCAATAAATGTGTTAAGAAAATGATATATTACCATGCAGTCTAAGGTATGTAAAATGAAATTAAGCTTGGTTACATTATACAATAAAACATGGTCAAAACTTTGCTCAACAGAGACTCTGGCACAGACCCCATGGAGGCAAAGGCCTCTGCTGCCTCTCTGCCTGGTGCATTGCACAGTCTGCCAGCACCACTGGGCAGGTCTGCTCGCTGAGAGCAGCAGCAGGCTCAGGTTGGGCTGTGGCTGGGGACACAGAATGGTGCTGGCACGGCCAGGCAGCACAGCCTCTGGTGGGGCTCCTGGAGTGATGCCCACTGGCCACTTCTAAGGCCTCTAATGCATGGCCACGCCCATGCTCTCCTGAGCAGCTGGAGTGTCAGCATACCTCTGACAGACTTCCTGCACAGTTCAAGGGTTACATGGCTCTGAGCCTGGATACACTGACTGGTTACCACTTGGACCAGGTATGGAGGACCACCAGGATGGTTTTCCCTGAAAGAAGACCATTTGTCTCCATGTTGGCTAAACCTTGCCCTAATTCTGTGTGCTAATCTGTACAGAGCTGACTAGGTTAATACTTTACCCCCTCAACTGGCTTTAAGTAATGCACATGGGTCTAGCTGAGTACTGACATGCAGCCTTTGAAGCAATGCAGCAGGTCAGTGATGCCCCACTTACAGCTCTCTACGAAGCATGAACTAGGTCGAGATGCCAAGCTGTTGACTGAGCCTGAGGCTCGAGAAATAGAAGAGGCCATAAGGTCTCAGGGTAGGAGGTCAGACATCAAAACTGAGGCACAAGATACTCTCTCAAACTCTCTCAAACTCTGCAATGCAGATTTCTCCAAACTTAGAGGCTAGTGGTACTCTTTCTGCTACCTTTCTCTGTATATTGCTGAGGAGCTATTGTGTCTCCTGCCTAGTCCAGCTCACAGCACTCACATACTTCCTGCCATGTGAGGGTCACTCATGCCTGAGCCACTCCTCTCCTCACGAATGAATAAAACCCAGGTTTGGCCCTGGGTCGAGGCCTTTGTTCCAATTCACCACTGTTCCTACTGGACTTACATCTCTGTCTCTTTACTCTCCCTGTGGGTTGTAGTGGAAGTAGTAGATTGGAATTTACTTATTAGAATTCCAATAACTTTTTCCCTGGGATTACAAATATAAACTTCCCAGACTGCGATGAGGTTGGAGCCAGCTCTTCATACTGGCAGGGCTGTGCAGCCTCAAACTGCTGCAGAGAAACTTACTGCAGATGCTGCCCTCTGGCCTCCGGCTTTTGGCCGAGAGCAAGGACGGTGAGTACACAACTGCACACCAGCCACTCAGCCTGAACATGCCTTCCTGCCTGTGTGTCCCTGTGCTGACCTGTTTTTGTTAAAAACAAAATAAAACAAACCTTACCTGTAACTACAATGAAAAGACAGATTTCTTGACTACTGAATTAAACTGATTGTGATAGCTAACTTCTCAACAGCCACATGGGAAATCAGAAGATAGAAGGAAATTATCCTCAGACTACCAAGCAAGAAAAATTTTAGCATTTAATATTTAAACAAACCGTCACTTGAAAACACAATAAAAAAAAAAAAAAAAAACCAGAAAAACACTTCTAGCAGGGCATGGTGATACATGCCTGCAAGCCCAGGTACTTGGGTGGCTGAGGCAGAATGATCCAAGTTCAAGGCCAATGTGGGCAATTTAGACAGACTTTGATTCTAAAGACACACGTACACATATATGTAAATATGTACATACATTCGGGTAGGGGTGTAGCTTGGCATTCCCTGGGTTCCGTCCTCTGCAACACACGTACATATCACACACACAGACCCCTTAAAACAAAACAAAAAAACCCCCCAGATATTAAGATTTATGGAATGGAGCTAAAAATGGGATAAAAGCTGCTCTACGGACTGTTTATCCTAATGAGGTAGACTGCCTGCCTTCTCTGGGAACTGCACTGGGGGGCGAGGGGATGAGAAAGGCTTAATGAGCCCACCGAAAGTAGGAGAAAGAGGGCAGCACACCCAAAAGGTCACTAAAGCTCAGCCCACCCCACATCGCCCATTCATCGCTTCCATTTTGGTAGTTCCCGAGTTGTACTCAAAATAAACTGGTTAACAGGAGGTAAAGTACTATCTTGAGTTCTGTGAACCATTGTAGCAAGTTATCCAACCTACAGGCTGGAAGGGTGTCAAGGAATCCCCCCTGAATTTGGAGTTGGTAATAAAGAAATATAGGCAGACTGGTGCCATGTTTACAGCTGGAACTGGAAGTGAGGAAAGCCTCGAGAGACTGAACTCCAGGTGGTGTCAGAGCAGAACTCAACTGCAGGGCAAATGTCAGCTGGGAGGTACCAGAACACGCTCAATTCACCAGTGGTCCCACATTCCTGAGAACATATGTTTGGGAAGAGATGAAAGGGTGGGGAATCTTTGATTTCAGAGCAGCCACATGATTACCCACAGAGGAACTAGGTTTGGAACCGCAGATGTACTAAGATCAATCACCAAAGGTAAAACCAGTGGGCTTTAGAGATGGTTCAACACTAGGGAGTTTACTGGATACTAAACAAATGCAAGCTAGTAAGAAAAAAAGCAAAACAAAATTCCTTGGTTACTGTTTTATGCAAAAGCTAAAAATGACTGCTAGACTGCCAGGTTAGACCTTGGAGGCTGGATTAAACTCAAATTTCAGCTGGTCTGAACTTGACCATGAACCTCAAAACCAGCCCTAAATGGAAAAATTATGTGGCAGCAACAAAAAGAACCTCTGAGACCTCTGATCATAAAAGCAACCCACGGGGTAGGGCAAAACTAAGAAACTACTGAAGCTGGCATACAGTGTGATGGTTCCCCTCAATTAGCTCAGTGTCACTGGCTTCCTGAAGGACTTTTATGACACTGACTTATTTACTTTTGGTGTTCTGAGACAAGCTCTCACTTTGTAACCCCGACTGGCTTCAAACTCAGCAATCCTCCTGCCTCAGCCTCTTAGAATGTTAGGATTACAGGCCAGGATGCCTGGCTGACAGTGACTAATTCAGTGGCAATACCCTTGTTTGTCAATGCTGCGGAGCAGAACATGCTTGGGTTGGTGTAGGAGCCATAGACTCACTATGGGCAGTCACGGGGCCACGTATGATCCAGACACACACAGGTCATCCTGAGGGACCAGCCAGCTTGTGGACTGGCTGTCTTCCTTGGGAAACACCAAGTGGATGCCCCAGACATGATAGCCCTGTGGCTCCAGCTTTATAACCATCAGGATATTAGCTTACTGAATATTCCTGAGCCCAGGTCAGATGCTGCGGCCATGGACTCCCTTTTACGTGAGCACCTCCCAGAATTTGACTGCTACCAAACTGGACAGTCTGAGAAGCTTTTATTGATTTTGCTATGTCTGCTTCCTCTCATCTTATAGAAGTTAATGAAAACATTAGTTAATAAGAGACTATGAAGATGCAGAGAGATTTAAAACTTTCCACCCTGTTCTAGCTGTTTCTAGCAGGGTGGAAAGTTTTAAATGGTTATAACAAAATGGGGCAGATAAAATGGCCATTGATGGGATTGAAACAAGGTTGTGTGTGTGTGTGTGTACGGTTCTGGGACTTGAACTCAAGGTCCTTACACTGAGTTACATCCCCACCTGGGTTTTTTTTTTTTTTAAAGTCCTTATTAAGTCACTAAGTTGTCCATGCTGGGCTCAAACTTACAATTCTCCTGCCTCAGCCTCCCAGCACTGAGGTAGGAGAATCCTAAGATTGAGGGTGCACCACCACACCATGCTGAAATAAAGGTCTGGGCACTATCCAAGACAGGGTGAACCAGAGGACCCCCAACAGTTTCCTAATATTAAAGGGCTCAAAGCCAGGCACGTGATGGGCACACCTGTAAACCTGGCACTTTGGGAGGCTGAGGCAAGAGGATCACAAGTTTTGAGTCCCACCTGGACATCTTAGCAAGATTCTATCTCAAAATAAAAAATATAAAGGATCAGGGATGCAGTTCATCATTAAAGCTCTGGGTTTAATCCCTAGGACTGCAAAAACAAAAACAAAAAACAAAGGGGAAGGGAGGGAAAAGAAAGGAAGAAAGGATAGGAGGATGGGTGAATGGACAGGAAATCCACTGGGGCAAAAGACTAATCAAGATAAAGATCAACAAAAGGACTAAGTTCTCTTGGCTCACCTCCTTGCCAGGGCCCAAAGCCTACCACATGGGAGTGCATGAAATGGTCAGGGGGTGAAGAAGAGAAGGTTCCGGGACTTCTGCACCGTGGTACCAAGATCTGCTGATGTCTTTCCACAGGCTAAGACATTGCTAATGTTAATGTTACAGTTGCCAGGATTAACGTGGAGTTTGAATGAGATTAGAATGTTTAAAACAGTTTTACCAGAGTATCTTATGGGAAAGGATCTTATGTCTCACCAAAGAATACTTTTCTCACCTGGTGCTATGGAACAGAAAGCACGACACAATGTCACTGGACACGTCAGTGGAGAGTAAGTCTAAGTCCTGGGACTCTGTGTGGCACAGAGGCTGTAGTGCTGTACACACAATCCTATCTGGACCCCAGCAGAAGCCTGGAGGGCCTGAAAGCAACAATTTCTGTACGAGGGATAAGACCAGTTTTTAATCAGACGTTAACTGAAATCGACCTTCTGACTAAAGGACATAATCTTGAAGTCTGAAATACCCATGGCAACCCCCATGATATCAGGAAAGCTCTCTCTCTAATGGGGGAGGGCGTTGTCCAGAGGTCCCCAATGAAACAGAGCAGGGTACAATGGATCACAGTACCACGGGACTGTGAGGAGGAAAAAGCAGGGAGACCCTGCCCAGGCTGACCAGAGCTGATCAGAGCTATGTGAGAAGCTGCCAGGTTCTACTGTCCTTGGCCTATTCCCCACGAACACCAATCTACTACCAAAAGTAGCTGTTTGGTTTCTGGATGGGAGTACCAAGGTGAAGGGCAAAACCAAATCAAGTTTTAGAAGGTAAAACCAAATCCACTCAGTGGGTTGACTGACCTGCATGTTGTTTTCTTAGCAATAACATAAGAGCTAAATGGTAAACACTCTTTCATCTGGGTTTTTACTACTCACGGGCAGTAGCCAATAGCCTGGCCAACTGGTCAAGTAGACAGACAATGGAAAACCAGACTATTAAAGGGTAGTACAGGACTATATTTCTGTCTCAACTGAGTCTGTCTGGCCATTTAAAAAGTATCATGAATAACTTTTAACAATATTAAGATTGCACTTATCACAAAGTTAAAAATATTGGTCAAAGCTGGCAAATTCTACTGCTTTTAGAATCAAGCTCATGGGAAGTCACTCTATAGCCATCAGAATATCAGGTTTGCTTTTATGATTTAAAAACTCATACTCAATCAGCCACGCTGCCTGCTTGAATGGGCCAAGCAATCTGTAGTGCAAGGCTCCCACCAGTTTCAGAAAACACCAGGAGCTTCCACTTTCTGATAAGGATGACCCACAGATCCCTGGAGGGGCAGTGGTGGGTGGGCAGAGGAGCACCTCGAAGGTGAAGGTGCAGAGCTCCGGTGCGGCCCAAAAGCAGGCATCTGCTGACTTCCTCTGTGAAGAGCCAGAGAAGGCCAGCAGGGCCCACCATGTCCCCCAGGCTTTCATTACTGGCATCATAGGTTAGAGGCTGGCATTTAAACTCCCTGTCTTTTATCTCTCCACTATTCTCTTGAAAGGAAAATCTCACTCCAGGCTTCCCCTGTCCTGCCCTAGAGATTTCCAGGCTGCACAAGAAAGGGCCTTTGTGTGATCTGGGGTCCCACAAAGAGCCCTGGTCTCTTGGGTGCCCTCTCTACTTCACATGTCTAGCTGACTGCCACAACGAAGCGGCTGGGCTATACAAAATTCCTCCACAGCAGACTGGAGCTGTTCACACAGGGTACCAGCTGGAACTGCACATCAGTCTAGACAGACAGCCCCATCACTGAAATCCATCCACTTTAACTCACTTTGGGTTTTCATGGCAATTGCAACACGTTTAAATGTTATGGCGCACCTTTATCGGTGAGTAGGAAATGAAGTGTGTCCTGAAAACCCCATTCAGAGTTGGGAAGGGCAAGGGGCACCTGAGTATGAGTCAACACAGTAACTCTTGGATTTAATTTGTTTAAGCAAAACTTCTTTCTCTAATGAGAAAGACAAATCTGCTTGTACACAGGGCTTCTACTTCACACTCTGCAAGCACTTGGTAGACGATGTTCTAAGAGGTCTGGCAGAGGAGCTGACTACGGCACCATAAACAGAGACGGCTGGGAAAGGTGAGGTGGCACCGCCAGCGAGGTGGTGAGATGCTCTGGAGAAAGACTGAATCCAGTTGTAGTTGCCACCACCCACCTGTTTGCTGGCCACCCCGGGCACTTCCTCAGCATTCCTGACCCTGCATCTGCTCCTCAGTTACATACTGATGGGATTAAAGGGAGGGGACAATTCCAAAATGTATGTGTGCTTTTGTAGTGTGCCAACAGAGTGATTTTTTGTGAATGGCTATCAATTTTATAACACCTTTCTTTCCATATGACACAGAAAGAAAAGTTCAGTTCTAGAAGCTGGGTTCATGACACATTTTTGTAATTCCAATTACTCAGGAGGCTGAGGCAGGATCATGAGTTGACGGATTCGGAGTTGAAGGCTAGTATGAGCAACATAGTGAGACCTGATCTCAAAAAAATAATACAGCAGTACCTTGATTCATGACCTTCATTCTCTCCACCATTCTGGTCACAAACAGAACTGGATGAGAACCAAATCAAATTTCCCTATAAGGTCAGCATTAAATCTAAGCACTGAATTTGATTTGGCTGACATCCAATTTGGTTTTCAACCAGCGTAGTAGAAAGAATAAAGTTTGTGAACTGAGGCACCATAGTAAATCTAGTCTTGTAAACTCAGGATTCACTCTTGTTATCAGCATAAGGATCAAGTTACCAAAAAATATTCAGGGTACAAAACATGGCCATTCTTCATTTGATACTAAATTGGTGAATATGAGTTGACCTCAAACTTCGTAACAGACTCCTCCTTAACCCAACAAGACAAACTGCTCAAATAGATCAGAAGACTAGAGGTTAAAGGGTAAAGGGCAAAGGTTTAGGCCAGACAAAAAATGAGACATAAAATGCTGCTTAAGAAGTGTAATGATGAAAAGCTGTTTTGTTTTTCTTATTAAAAAAAAAAAAAAAGCATGGCGCAGAGTATGAAAGAACATTTATTAACATTCTGTTTGAGTTTTGCTTTGGCTTTTTTGGATGGTACTGGGAATTGAACCCAGGGCTTTGCCTGTTAGGCAAGCGCTACACTAAGCCCCATCATCAGCCCAACACCTTGACTGCTTAATGAAGCTATAATTTAAATAGTCCTACGTTGGATCTTCACAGCTCCACATCAGTATAATTTAAAGAGGAATCTAAAGGACTAATAACATTGATAATAATTATCATGTCAACCCTCACTTGGGCAGTGTCAGTTATACTCTGAGTGCTCTGTAGAGGTTCTTAACCTTCACAGTCAATCAGCTGGGGGTGAAAACTGTCACCCCACAGAGGAGGGAATTGACGGGAAGATTAAGCAACCCACCCATGGTTACAACAGTAAGGGACAAAGCAGAGTTTTGAACCCAAGATTGTTAGGACTTCCCAAACAAGCTGAACATCCTTAACACAAAATGAAATGCTCCAAAATCTGAACCCATGTGAGCACTGACATGATACAACTCTCCAATCCTACCCTCTTCAGGGAAATGGGAAGAGAAAGGTATTTAAAAATTTCAGCTGGAAATGGACAGTTTATAGGTGATCCTGAGCACCCAGAAAGATGGCAGGAAGGAGAAAATTTCGGCTGGCTGTGAGAGAGGAATTCCTGACAAAACCGAGACACCAGAACACACCATCAAAGAAAATCCTGCAGCATAAACTGAAAGAAAACACAACCTCCTGACGGGCTGTCAACACACAAATAGTGTCAACATACACACAAGATGGGGAGTACAAATATAGCCTACTTGGCTCAGCCTTGCTTACAATTTAAAATAGAAAAATAAAAACAAGGGAAGTGGTAAAATAAGTACTTGATCGCAGCAGTTGGGAGATGACACTGTAATTCATTCTGCCAGGCTAAACACAAATTAAATTAGCAAAATCCTAACCCAAACATCTCTGTTGCATTTCCTGAAGGCACCACGCACAGACCCATCCTGAAAACCCTTTGCTGCCCACAAAGGCACTCACCACTTGCTCTCCTGTGAGTTCATGCAGGCGGGAACTGGTACCTAGTCTAGGCTCGACATCAGTTAGTACAGATGCAGTAGTATAAAAGAATTCCATCTGTTAGTTTCTTTTTCTTTTCTTTTCTCTCTTCTCTTCTCTTCTCTTCTCTTCTCTTCTCTTCTCTTCTCTTCTCTTCTCTCTTCTCTTTTCTTTTCTTTGCAGAAAGGAGTGTGGTGCTGGTAACTGAACCCAGGGCTTTGTGTGTGCTAGGCAAGTGTTCTACCACTGAGCCAGTCTCAGCCCAATTTGATAGTTTGTGTTTGGACAGCTTTGGATAAATGGTATTATAAAGATAACATCTTTCTTCTGTGTCTTAAAAAGCCCAAGTCCACACACCTCCAACTTGAGTTCACGGTTGGGCCTGGGAAAGTGGTGCCTGTCGCCTGCCTGCATGCCTCTTGCTCTCTCCTGTGAGTTGGGAGCTGCTCGAGATGCCCTTAGTCAGGGTTGCCGCTTCTTCCTCTCAATGCAGTGGAATTTTCACGTGTACCTTTGCTAATCTGTAAAGAATCAGTCTACATGTTTCCTGCAGTAATAGGTTTCTCCCCACTCTCACTATGAAAAGAAAGAATGCTTCTTTAATGATGACTATTAATTATCAGAAAAAAGGTCCATTTTTATTAAAAAATAAATACACCCAAATGTGTCATGGTAACACTTTTATATTCCCTGTTGTTTCTCTCTACAGCCACAGGGGCCAGAAAGAAAAAAGCTCCACTGCAGCCTTTAGCCCCACTCACACCTGCTCCTCTGATGGGAAACAGAAGACTCCTGGCCATTTGTTATTTGCTTCTAATAATAGGACTCAAGGAAATACAGTAGTTGAGGGCACAGGTACTTGTTTTTAGAAAATGAAGTGCAAAGAACACCTACCTTGTGAGTAGAGAAGAATCTGCATCTCTAACAGAACACAGGTGAACACCTGCACCAGGTTCTCCAGTCCCAGGAGCTCGAAGGCCTCTCGGAGTGGGTAGTCGGAGAGGGGAAGTTCATTGGGCCCAGGCCTCTGGCAGACAACAGGTTCGTAAACACCATAAAACTTGAGTGAGCGCCCCGGAGGTGGAAGGGGTACTTCATAAAGAATATTATGGATGTAGCTTTCCAGTGGCAAGGGGGGCGGCTGCTGTGAGGTCACTGCTTTGTGAAGCTGGATGAGGAACTTCTTGCAGGCCTGCATGAATGGCAGCGGGGTGATGAGGCAGATACTTTTTGAAACATACAGCGTGTCTCTGTTGATGTCATAGGAATTGTAGCGCTGGAGCTTCAGGAGGGAGGTGGCATCAGCCTCGTCGGCACTACTTGCCAGCGAGTCCATGCTGCAGGAGGAGGATGCACACACGCTGCCGCAACGCTCCGCATGGTGCATCTGGTACAGCGTCTGCATCGCTGTGCAGATCTGCTTGCTGGTAACCTCTTCAAAGAAAGTGAGAACAAAGCCATAGGTGCGAGAGCCATCTTCCCGAGTAATTATAAATGAGTGGAACTGAGGGTCTCTATTGTCGCTTTGTGTCCTGAAAGACAGCCCTTTAGGCATGCACAGCTGTGGAGGGAGAGGGAGAGCATCAGAACCTCAAACCAGAACAAAAGTTCCTCTTTCAACATGGCAAGACTCAGACAGACAAATTTCATCGAGATTTAAGTTACCCCCTCCCCCCCACGACTCTGGCCAAGCCCTTGGGCCTGTGTGTCTTATTTGTACGTCATAAGGGAAAAGTACCCCCATGTAGGTGTCACATGTAGAGCTTATTAATGAGAAGACCTTTGATTTGGTTCCAGGAAGCCTCTGCTCAAGCCCGTGACTTTGAACAACACCTATATCTCTTCCTCTTTCTACTACAGATGCTGCTCCAGTAAGTCGAAGGCAGAATATGCAAAGATGCTCTGTGGATACCTCATTTTCAGTACCACCACTTTAGTGACGACAATGTTTCAGAAGAATAAGGAAACAGGCGGAGGTTCATTAGAAAATGACACATGGAAAAAAGTTGAAAACAATAGTATGGTTTTCACTATTTTGAAGAATGATACTTTATTTATTTATTTTGTCTTTTTGAGACAGTGTCTCACTATGCAGTTCAACTGGCCTTGAGCTCATTTTGTCGCCCAGGCTGGTCTTGAACTTGCAATGATCCTTCTGCTTCAGCCTGCCGAGTGCTGGGATTACAGGCATGTGCCACCATGCCCAGCTAAGAATGATACTTTATCTCAGAAAAATATTTTTTTTCCAAATCCATTGTATTTCAAAGAGGAAAAAAAAATTTCAAAACACATCAATCAGAGGGCAACAATGGTACATACATTGTGCACTGCCATCCCCAAATCAGTCACCCAGAGTGCAAGACATCCGCATTCAATTGTCTAAACAATACCAGTGCAAACCTTTCTCTTCAATGAACTCAGAGAAATCAGTAGTATAACTATTTTAACTATATTTTTAATATATATACACATATTGAGAAAAATAAATTTTGAAAATTAAAAGTTTTCTTATTTTCTGAAGCAAAAGATAAGAACAAGAATTTTAGATCCTCTATAGCAGAGATCTGGGTAGGTCTTGGAAACTA
Organism: Dasyprocta punctata; assembly: GCA_004363535.1. Lineage (NCBI taxonomy): Eukaryota > Metazoa > Chordata > Mammalia > Rodentia > Dasyproctidae > Dasyprocta > Dasyprocta punctata. The sequence continues at coordinate 47,921 of RJWM01011896.1, forward strand.
CCCAAGATTGAGCCAAGTTTGGGAGCAAAATTACCCAAGGAGCTCTTTATGAGATACTTAAAATGCCTAAGAAATTTGATTCTTTAAAACACTTCAAAAATTACAAAATAGTGACAAAAACACAGTCCCTGAGGCCCTGGAACTCCCAGTCTGAGAGACGACAGATGACACAACACAGCAGGAGAGCACAGATGACGATGGGGAGCTGCGGGGAGGCTGACGCCCACACTGAGAGCTGAGCACAGCAAGACGGATACTGCAGGTGGAGAGTATGGCCAGCACCAACGCCCAGAAGGCCGGAGTGGGGGACACACATGTGATCCAAGCCTTGGGAGGACGAGGCAGGAGAATCACAAGTACAAACCCAGTTGGGCAACTTGGTGAGACCAAGTCTCACATATTAAAAAGGCTGGGTGTGTAGCTCAGCATGAAAGCTCTGCATTTAATTCCTTGTAGGGGAGGAGGGAGAAGGCAGCAGATTATGGGGGATGAGGAATTGAAATCGAACATGGTCAGTGTGGGTGAGGAACAAAAGGCGAGGTGGGGAGATGACAGAGGTAACCAGAAATCACAAGGGGCCAGGATCTGGGAGCCTCTTGAGGCTCATCCAAGCAGGAGGAAGGCAGTGGGAGCCTCAGAGGGTCTTCAGCAGGGATGCAGCATAGACATGCCTGTTAGTTAGCACCTGTTCACCAGCAGGAAGAGCAGAGGCAATGCCTCAAGGTTGGGCAGAGGTCAGAGGAGAAAGCTGAGCACTTCGGGCACCTCCCTCCACTGCACCTCCCACCCTTACCAGTCTCTTTGGCTTTCACCCTTGGCCAACCCAAGAATTGACTCTGAAGTCTTCCTCAGGGCCGCAGCGAGGTCCCAGAAGCCCCAGTCCCCGCCCCCTACATTGCTCAGTGCACTCGGAAAGGGGCTGGTATGCACCTGCTTCCCCAGGATGCTGCTTGGTTCACTCCCTTGACAGCCTGCAGCCTCAACAGGGCTCAAGCACCCTTGCAGTTTCCTGTGCTCCAGACCTCACCACCAGAGCCCCATACATGGGAGAGTCCAACCCTTGCCCAGAGGTGGTGGACTGCTGACAGCACCTAGACCAGGCAGCCACAAACTTTTTCTGTCAAGAGCCAGAGAAAGCTGGGCATGGTGGCACACACCTGTAATCCCAACACTCTAGGAGGCTAAGGCAGGAGGATCACAAGGTGATATGGCTCAGTGGGAAGGCTCTGGGTTCAATCCCCAATAGCTCTCCCCAATGTCTACATAAAGTCAAAAAGTTCAGGCTCTGAAGGCTATAGTCCGGATCACCAACTACTCAACTCTAAAATTGCAGCATAAAAGCAGAGTATTACTGTGCCATAAAGAAGGATAAGCTTCAGTCATTTGTAAGAAAATGAACGCATCTTGAGACCACAATGTTAAGAGAAATAAATCACACAAGCTTAAATATCACATGGTTTCTCTTATATGAGAAACCCAAAGTATAAATAAAGAGTAAAATAAAAAACTGGATAATAGGAATTAGGGAGACAGATGATCCTTAAATGGGAAGGGGATGGAGAGAGGGTGGGAGGGGGACAGAGGGGAAGTGGGGATGCAGAAGAATAAAGATGTGTTATGTCCATGCCCCAATTCCACACAAGGAGTGTGATCATCATGAACTACGAACGTGCACTTATAACAACGCAGCCACTGAGAACACACACAAGAACAATGTGGCTTTTGTAGAAGAATCTTATTTATAAAATCAGTTGGGAGTTGAGTGTGAGGGTCCATACCCTAGGAGACTAAGGCAGGAGGATGGCAAGTTGGAGCCCCGCATGGGCCATTTAGCATCACCCTGCTTTACAATATGGGAAGGCCTACGACGTAGCTCTGCGCAGAGGACCCGGCTTTGGTTCCCAGTGCACAGGGAGCCATGTTTGCAGCCCTGGTTGACTCAAGTAAAATGAAATGGCAGGGAAAACGTTACTGCGGCTCTGGGGCAAGGCCAGAGGAAGCACCCAGCTACCACCTGTCCTGCTGGCTGCCGAGGCTGGGAGTCTGGGGAACCAGAAGCAGCCATACTGGAGGGACCAGTCAGAGAGCAAGGAGGCCCAGGAGACTGGGGCAGAGCGGGACAGGACCCTCAGCTCCAGCCTTCAGAGCGCTCTGGCCCTGAGTAGAGAGGGGCTGCCCTGCCAGCTCAGTAAATGACACCTCTGTGAGCAAAGCACACAAGTGGTCTTGTCGTTTTAAATCATGAATTAGCAAGCAGCAGCCTTAGCTCTAACGCAATGCACCACTGGTTCTGGAAGCAGGCACAGTTCCTCTTATGCACTTTTCTTGTGGCTGCTGTTGTACTAGCAGTGGAGCTGAATGCCAGAGCCTCACATAGTTACTACTGGAATCTGTGAAAAAAACTGGCAGAGACGGTTTGTTACGCAGCTGTGGGTAAGCAAGACACTCCCTTACCTCCTTCTAAGTTGCTACATAAACTCTAGGGAGACCTTCTACCTTTTGATAAAAAGTGGTGTTCTGGTCCTTTAAAAGCTATTAAAATGTCACTTCTCAAAGTCTTCTTTTGTGGGGAGAGAAGCAATTCAAGCCTGTATCCTGTAGACTATGTACATTATAAGAAGACATTATTAGCAGTAATTTTATTTGATCTCTAGATTACAAAACACCAAGAGCTGACAGCTCATTTCAAAACCTTAACTATTCGTAAGTATCACACACTGAACAATGTATCAGGCTGGGGCTGGGGCTCAGTGAAGCTTGTGCTTTGCATGCACAGGGCCCTGGGTTTGTTCCCCAGCACCACAAAACAAAACAAAACAAAACAAGGTATAATTTGGGGCCAAAGTAAAAAGTGACAGCTAAGGACAGAAAGAAGAAAACTGTGCCGACAGCAGAGTGCTGAGCCCAGGGGAGCTGTCCCTGCCAAGTTACTTTTGCTTCCCGTCCCTTGGGCCGCAATCAAAATTCTAATGAAAAGATGCCCTTAAGTAATTAAGAGTTAACTGCCAGTCATCTTTCTTTAGATTTACACAACCCCAAGCATCTGACAGCCCTTGGATAAGATCAGAGCATGCGCTGGCCCTCTTCATTGTGGTCTCATGTCAGGTAACACTAAACATGTGCACTGCCGTGAGCAGCCTCATGCTTGTCCTGTGAACGAGTCCGGGAGCTCGAGGTTGGTTCTGACGTTTGGTCAGAAGAGGGAACGATAAACAAGCAAACAAGACATGCTGCAGTGAGGAAGAGCCCCCTCACCTGGGGGTGTCCGTATCCCTCTGGCCCCATCTTTGCCCACATGTGAGCTCCCCAGACGGGCCTCTGGGGTGACTGCTGAGTACTGGCTCCTGGGCAGGGAGCAGCAGCATGAGCAGTGGGTCAGCGCGCCCCTGTACTCATACTCCGAGCATCCGGACATGAGAACGAGCTTGCCTTTGTATTTTACACACGGAGAATGAGACTCTGAAGGAACTGAGTTAGGTTTACATCATTTCTTTATGTATGCTGACAATAATTGAGTTACTAAGAATATTTAAATAGAATAAGCTGTAGACTTAAATAAAACTCACCAATTCTTGGATTTGGTAGGGGAGACACCATTTTTAGCACTGGGGATAACAGGACAGGGGAAGGACATACAAGCAGGCTTCTTTCTGCCTTCAAAAGAAGCCTGCTCTCATAATAAAAAGAGAACAAGCTCCTCTCAGCAGTAAAAATAAACCTGTATGACACATTTACTACAGTCACCAAAGACTGCAGAAGGGATGATATGAATTATTTTTGCTGTTATTTCAAACTTCCTTAGCATTGGTGCATGGCACATCAATATTTGTTGAATTTATAAATGAAAGAACAAGAAAACATACAAAAAAACACAACAGCTTTGGGTTCAAGACTTGATTTAGCTCACCTCTTGATCCTGCCTGAAGTTCTCTCTGTCAGGAAGTAATACAGAAACACACTGACTCCCAAGGCAGCATAAAGGTTGGAGTTTATTTTCAGGTTTTCCTGACATCCTGAACTACAGAACTCATGGCTCACCTGTTTTGAACAGTAACCAAACCATCCCTTGCAAGTTTGCAGCTTTGTTGAGCACATGTTCAAACATTTACGGGAAGAACTTGCCAATGTCTGTGATCAGAGTGAAGGGAGATTTCCTTTGCTACAGATGACATATGGGAAAACCTTTCCTAAATGCTCTCCCTATAAATCAGAAAGTCAGAATTGTATTTCTCATCTGGAAACCATGAATTGCTTTTTTATTTTTAAAACACAGAATCAGAACGGGGGGCAGGGCACTTGTCTGGAATCCCAGCACTATGTGAGGCTGAGGCAGGAGGATCATAACTTTGAGCCCCACCTGGGCAATGCACTGAAGCTCTGTCTCAAAATAAAACAAATGTAAAAGGAGTAAGGGTGCAGCTCAGGGCAAAGGCTCTGGGCTCAAACCCCAGTACTGAAGAAAACAAACAAACAAACAAAAATCATTAATTTTTAGAAGGGGTATTTTGTTTCTCTGAAAATCTGAGGTACAAAGATTTTGTCTAGCATGGTATTTAATAGTCTTTTGTTATTTGACAATACCATTTACTAATAATATACTCATCTTACCCTCCCACAATAAAACAACTAAAAACGAGAGATGTCATAGGTGTCTAGATTGCCACTTATGACTAAATTACTTTCACCAAGTAGGCCAACAAGACTGCCCACCGACCTTAGTTTGAGTGAACAAATGTCTTTAATTATCTCTCTGGACACTTACAGGCAGTTTGGCTCAACTTTATTTCCACTTTTTCTTCTTTTTACTTTTCGCTAGAATTTTAGCAATCCCTTTTATCATGTTCTATAGTTCTAGGACTCCATAGCTCCTCATTATTCAAATGAAAGAAAAATTATCCAGAAAACCCGAAAGAATTGGCAAGGTTACCCACCTTCCCTCTTTTCCTTCCTTCTCTTCTCTCCCTCCCACTCTTCCCTTTAAAGAACACTTACTTTATCCCATGCATTATATCAGAGCGCACAATTCAGAAGAGAAACATGAAAATAATCACTTCTTTCAAGAAGCTTAGTCAAGTAGGAAAGACAAACATCTACACAGAAACCAACACATTACAAAATAATGTGATGAGTGCTTCTATGGAGGGTGCTCAAGAAGTTACAAGAATAATAGAGAGAACTTAACTATTTCTGCTTAAAACATGGTTTTGCAGAGGAGATGGTACCCAAATAGACAAGGTCAGGGAGGAAAACTATTATAAGCAAGTAAGTATTCCTTTGTTTATTCAGTAATGTGAGCACCTACAATGTGCAAGGCTAGGGACCTAGCAAGGAATAAGAGAAACTATTCCTGTCCTCATGACTACTCTATAGCAGGAGATAAAGAAGTGTGTCTCAGTTACAGCACTTTTCTCGTCGCTGAGACAAAATACCCGACAGTCAAAGTTAAAGGAGGAAAGGTTTATTTCGCTCACAGTTTATAGAGGTTTTGGTCTATAATTGGCTGGCTCCAAGGCAGGGTGGCTTGGTAGAAGGGTGTCACAGAGGAGAAACAGTCCACGGCAGGCAGAAGGCAGCAAAAAGCAACCTTAGCAGCTTCTTTCTTCCCCTTTTATACTTTTTCTACTGAGCTTAAGGAAGGTGCCAAACTCATCAGTGGACTGATTTAGTAATCGCCCACCCTTAATCCCAGCTTCACGCCAGATCCAGTCGCTTCTGAAAAGCCTGCCCCACCTCTGACTGCATGAGGCTTTGAGGGGACATCTAGGCAACACGGTAAGTCCTAGTTACATAATTACTGAACTGCAATCAGATAGGTTCTACAAAAGGATACAACATGCTAAGGAAACCCTTTGCCTTGTGCTACCCTCTCAGTAGCTCATCAAGTCCCTTCAGGAGATGAGGTATGAGGCCTTATGGTCTGGGGTGTGGGGTGTGGATGAAAACAGAAAGAGATAGATAGTGGACTGCCTCTTGGAGTGGGTAAGAAAATGAGAATTCCCAAGGATGACCTTAAAATGTCTGGCTTAAGTAAACAGGCAGACAGTTGTGCTATTCACTGCCTGTGATTAACATGGGAAATGATTCTGGTTTGGGCCATGACAAGTGAAGCACACTGTGCAATACTAAGGAAATGGGTGGCCCACCCTCGTAAAGGCTGACTGAAAACCCCACACCTATGATGCTATTTTAAGACACCAACTTAAACTGAATCTAAATGAAACTATGAAGTCAGACCTACAGGTGCAATGTTGAGTTATCAGTTTCAAATTCTAGTACTTGCTGGTTATGTAAAAAGCATATGCCCTCTTTCCTGTTTTGTTTGTTTTGTTTTTTGAGACAGGGTCTCACTATGTAGTTCAGGCCAGCCTGGAACTCACTATGTAGCCCGGCCAGGCCTCAAACTGATGGCAATCCTCCTCCTCCTGAGTGCCAGGATTACAGATGTGCAGCACTAAGCCCCCTTTTTCCTTTTAATCTTGCCAAATGGTCATCTGGCTAGGTTTCTTCTGCCAACCTTTTACCCTTTGCTCTTTGCCTATCACTCCACTCCACTCTTCTCTGTCATCAAAGTAAACAGTAAATTATAAACTTAGAACTTCACAAAGAGCTTTATAATAAACCTTTAATTTCTAGAAATACCATTTATCACATTTCATTTTGGGCAAACATATAAGATAGAGTACTCATGTTTCAGCTAACTTGTTTAAAAAGGCATTGTTATGGTTTATATCTAGATGTCTCCCAGGAGCCTCACACTTCTTACTTGAGACATGAGGTGATGGATCATGGGAGCTCACAGCTGACTTGTCAGGACTGGGGTCGTTGTGGCCATGGCCTGACAGGGTGTCCCTCCTCCCTGGCTCATCCCCTCACTCCAGGCTTCCTGGCTGCGATGATGTAAGCAGCTTTCCTCCGCCAGACACATCCACTGTGTACCTTCCTGCCTTGTTGGAGTTGGCCAACTAGGAACTAAAAATGAAAGCCAAAGCAAAGCTCTCCTCCTTTAAAGTGCTGGTGTGGGTACTGTGTCTCAGGGACCAGGAAAGTGGGAAGGTAGAGTATTGAACGTGTTTTCTTTCTTCCTGAGAATTCCTAGGTGTCATGCATTCTCAAGGATAAGACTGACCTACTAGAACATTACTGTGCACAATCACAGATGCCAACATGCAGTTACCTCAGACACAGAAAAGTGGAATTAGGGGGAAGAGAGGCAAAAATTCAGCTCTATTTTGCAGTACTTTACTTCACTTACTAGGAAAGATACACGCCAAGTGTGATGGCACATGCCTGTAATCTCAGCTACTCAGAAAGCTGAGGCAGGATTCAATTTGAGGCCAGCTTGGGTAATTTAAAAACAGTACGTTTCAAAATAAAATAAAGAGGGTTGGGGCTGTAGCTCAGTGGCAGAGTGTATAACATCTCTGGTACCACACACACAAAAAAACTGAAGTACTGCAAATAAAACAAACAAGCTGGGCATGGTGGTGCTCACCTATAATCCCAGCACTTGGAAGGCTGCGGCAAGAGGATCACCACGAGTTCAAGGTCAGCCTTGGCTACATAATGAGTTCAAGGCTAGCCTGAACTATAGCAAGACTCTGTCTCAAAAATTCAAACAAACAAATACCCCTAAAACGAAAGGTGACGTATGTTAGTTCTGGGCGTTGGATATGTGACTGTTGTATTGCACTGTTTTATGCTACTTCAACTTACTTTTTTTCATAATATCAGAGTCAGCAACAACACACAAAAATAATTCAAAAATAATTTTACCTGTCACATATTTATTTTCTATATTTGCACCATACTCATACACATGGAATTTTTAATTTAACAAGGTTCATTGCTCCTGATACTTAATTTATGTGTGAAACTAATGACCTTTATTCAAAGCACCACTGTGGCTTCTTAGTAAAACAACTAACACGACAGCAGGCAGAGACTCTGATTTTACTAAAGGCAAGACAAAGCTTTGTATCTTTAGGTAAGAAAAAAATTATAGCTTCATACAAATGAACTTATTAATAAATCAAAGAGGAAATTAAGGGCAGTAAATCTATGGCCCCGAAGCAAACTGGTTTAAAGGAACGATTTTCAAAATCTGCAGCAGAAATCAAATTCCCGTGTGGGTACTTTACCATCAAATCACAGCCTTTACATTTATTCGTCAGAGGGAAATTTTTGTGGCTTACATAAAATAATCTCAAAAGCAAGCGTTAAAGAAAATTATCACGGAGAGATTAAGGAAGCTGATAACTGCTTTAACAATGAATGTTTAGCAGACAGAGGTGAAAGTTACCATGGGTATCTCACTATTAACTCATTCGAATGATTAAAGGAAAGAGCTCACCAAGTGTGGATTTTATTCTGAGTGATGAGACTCATATTCTACGAAACTGGTTTTGGACATCACTTTGACTGCCTCACAGAACAATTTATACTTTGACATGTTTTACTAATTTAAAGACAGTATTATAATCTATTCATGTTCTTACGCATTTTTCCACTGCTTCAGTTAGACATACTTTTCCTTAATACTTTTCTATTAACTTGCTGACACAGCAGCTGATGGATCTTAATTTTTTTTTTTTTTGGTCACTGTTATGTGTTGACTATTTTAGTCAGAAGCTTATTTAGACTCCTTTAAGTTGCGTAAAGATAACCACCAGTTGTGTTCTACCCAGCATCAAAATAGTACTATCTTCACCAAAGATGAAGACAGGTTCCAACAAAAAGCATCTCTGGTTATTCTGGTACTGAGTAACGGTCTTAGAAAATAACCACACTGTGCTCTGTAAAGGATCCAAGTCAAAGTTTCAAATGTTTCAGGGATTCAACCTTACAAAAAAAACATGCTAGCCCCCTCACTGGTGCAGGCTCAGGGTGCAAATGCTTTCCTATAATGCAGAGAGACCAATAAGGGTCCAGTGTGACCCACAGCATTTCTCAAATAACACCGGGTGTAGCATGACAAGTGGGGAATACACGGAGCTACAGGGTACAAATGATCTGGATTTAGCCTCAGATTCTCACTGTATCACTTTGGATAAATTAATATTATGACTACTACTGTGGGTGTTTAATTTTGCTTTGTTTTGTTTTGTAGTACTGGGGGCTGAACCCAGGGCCTTCAATGAGCTAGATCTCCAGACATGCTCCCTCTCCCATTTAGAGACAGCATATCCCTAAGTTGCCAAGTAGAATTAGGCAATGCTCTTGCTTCAGCCTCTCAAAGTGCTGTAATTACAGGCAGGTGCCATCACAACCAGCTGCATAAATTACTGAAATCTATAAAATATGAAGAAGAATTCACACTGGAACATGTAAACATGCATATGAAACTAACATACCTGAAGTCCCTAGCAACCATTTACTAAATATTAATTTCCTTTCCCTTCCTCTGAGCATCAAGTCATAATAGGGTCTTTCACATTCTTTGGTTCTGCCTTTAAAATTCTCAAAAAGAGCTGTATTGCAGGGTCTCAGCCCACCACTAATCATTCCTAAGTGCGTGAAGCCGGATTATCTGATTTGGTCACTTTGGGGCCTCCTGAATTATGTAATCACAGAGTAGACAGTGATTCAAAATATTATCTAGGTTCCAGACAGGACTCTTTGAAAGTGAGGAAAACTGTCCAATTTTATTTCTAAGACTCTCTAAAGGAGATTTTTAATCACTACTAGTAACTCATTACATTGGTTCAGATTCCTTACAAATTACCTACTAATGTCTAAACAATACATTTAGGTTCCATTCTGGCCTCATACGTAGTAGACTGTGAAAATGATGGATTACAGGACCATCGTACAATATTTCTTAAAACATGAAAACTAACCATACTTTTTCCATCAGATGAAGTATCACTGCTTATCAAAGCACCTATATATTAGTTAATAAAAACCCACAACACAGCTTAATAGTAAGAAATAAAATGAGTTGAGAGTCTCTTGTAAACATTTATGGGCTGTGGGGATCCCTTGGAAGTCACTTTGCGCTTCAGTTTACACATCTGCAAAATGTGAGCAATATTATGTTCCTTACATAATTATCCAAGGATTAAATTAAATCACATGGACATTCAAAACATAGCCACTGTTGTCATCTCTACAAAATAAAAGGAAAGCTAAAGACAGACTGTAGAGGAAAGGAAAATACAAACCATGTTCACTGCATCTTGATCGAAAGGGTTCCACTCTATGTTCTGAGGGTAATGGGCCAGAACTTTGGATCTGAACGTCCTTCTTAAAGGGCTCTGGTCAAAATTTTCACCTACAACAAATAATTAATAATTAGTATCTGCAACTTTTTCAAAAGTCTGTCATTATTTTCTAGTTTCTTTTGTGTGTATATATATGTTTATTGATAATGCTGAAGTCTGATTCAACTTCTATTTTTAATACTATGAGTTGTAAAATCCCCAATGGACAACTGAAAAACTCCGAGTAAGAGACTGGCACTTAAAACTTCAGAATCTGAATTTTACACACTAGCTGTAATAA
>RJWM01011897.1:0-58318 GCA_004363535.1 Dasyprocta punctata
TTTTTTTATTTTAAAGATAGTAAAATCCAACAGAACATAACAGAACAAAGTCAATCAAAACAAAGCAGCAGAACTGGTACAGAACTTCAAAGAAGGATACTATGAAAACAATAGCTACTATAGTATATCTTGTTATCTTCACAATAGCTGACCATTCCAACAGGTATAGTAGAATTGAACCAAAAACAAAACAGAATTAAACCAATAAAAACAGAATATAAAATAAAGCAAAAACAATGATCAGAGTAAAGCAAAACAGTGAGAAGCATATTGGGCCCCAAAGACAAGACAGAAGAGAATCCCCCATATTTGCTACATTGCCTACTGTCATCTTCCAAAGAGATGCTCAGGCTGCTGACCCGAGGCCTACAAAATCAACCAAACAATACTAGCATTTAGTTGCTTAATGTTCCTTAGTTGCTATCAATTTAGCCAGACCTCCGAACCAGCAGGTTGCTTACGGGGAGGAGGGGGTTGTCCTTGATTCTAAGCCCATGCGCTGGTGCTGCTTGGGCCCAGTGGGATGGGTCCTTGAGGGGCTCATTCTCGTTCTCTTCCAGGAGTCTGAGCTGGTTGCACAGTCCCCCAGGAGGCAGATTAGTTGTCCTGTGGTTGGGGCTGCTTGGGCTCAACATGGTGGGTCCTCAAGGGGCCCATTCTCATTCTCTTCTGGGAGTCTGCACCTGTCACACAGTCCCCAAGAAGGCAGATTAATTGTCCTGTGGTCAGAGCCACTCAGGCCCAGCAGGGTGGGTCCTCAAGGGGCCCATTCTCATTCTCTTCTGGGAGTCCGCGCCAGTCGCACAGTCCCCCGGGAGGCAGATTAGTTGTCCTTGGGAGTGTATATTAATACCTGTTTTAGATCTGAAGACATTAATGAAAAATTGTTTCTTTCAAAGAAACTGATGGGTTGGTATGTTATTGATTGTAATATGAGCAAAGTTCATAAAATAAAATTGCTTGCTGACATTGTGCAGGGAAAATAGCCCAAAAAAGCTCAAGAATAATAGTGACAGAAGAACCTTATTGGTAAATCACACTGCTGAGAAACTTTCCTGTAGACCAGGGTTTGGCAAAGATGGTCCAGTCCATTGCCTGCTTTTGTAAAGAAAGTTTTACCAGATTATTGTCACACTTCTTTGGTTGCATGTTATCTATGCTGTTTACTCAGTACAACTGTAGAATTGAGCAGTTTTCCAGAAAGCACATAGCCCATAGAGTCTACAATAGTCATTACTTGGCCCTTGATCCAAAAAGCATTCTGGACTTACAAATGGAATACTCGAAATTACATTTCTTTTTTTAAAGGCCACTAACTACAAAATACATTTAGAATATTGCTATGCATTTATTTAACTTAAAACAGAATTAAACTAAAAAGTACCTCAAGAGAAGACAAAGTGTTCCACTTAATAGAGTCTCAAAATACGTAAAGCACAAACTAAAAAAATGGACAAATAGATTATTTGACGCTAATAGCTGGATATTTCACTAGCCTCCTGAAAATAATAGATAGAACAACTATATTGAAGATGGACAAGAACACAGACTGAAATAACACTATAAAGTAACTAACCTAACACAACTCTGTAGAAAACTCCACCCAGCAACAGTGAATACACTTTCTTCTCAAATGCATGTGAGACATTCCCCAGGGCAGACTTTATATTAGGCAATAAAATATATCTTAATAATTTTTAAAGAATTAAATATTTTAAAAAATAATTAAAATACTAGTATACTCTTTGACTAAAATGAAATGAAATTAGAAATCATTAACTGAAGAAAATTGGGAGAATTTACCAACATGTGAACATTAAACAATATACTACCAAATAACCAAGAGATCAAAGAAAAAAATCCCAATGGTAATTAGAAAACATGTTGAGGTAAATATGAACAAAGACACAGCATAGCAAAACTTACAGGATGCAGCTGTATATAACTGTGTGGAAAAGAACGGTCTCAATAAACCAGATTGTACCTTGTGATGCAAGAAAAAAAGATCAAATGAAAGCTAGCACACAAAAGGGAAAAAATAACTACAGCAAAATAAATGAAAGTAGAAAAACAAAAAATCAACAAAATCCAACGGTCAGTAACACTTGAACTAGACTGACCAAAATAAAAAAGATTCAGATTATTGAAATTTTTATATTGATTTATTTATGAATGCACAATTGATTTGAAGTTGTCCAAAACAGTTCAATGGGGAAAAGAAGGATGTGTCTGTGTCTGTGTGTGTGTGTGTGTGTGTGTGTGTGCGTGTGAATGAGAGAGAAAGATTAGGAATTGAACCCAGATTCTAGTTTTTTTCCTACCCTTACTGAGGATTGAACTCAGGACTTTTGTTCTGAGCTTTATTTCTAGTTTTTTTTTTTTTTTTTTTCATTTTGATAAAGGACCTCATTAGGTTGCTAAATTTCCCAGGCTAGGCTCAAATTTGTAATCCTCCTTCTTCACCCTCCCAGAGTACAGGTATTATAGACATGTTCTGCCTTGCCCCACTGCTTAAAAATTTTTAAATATTCTAAAAATCCACTGAACAGCATATGTTACAAAGTGAATTTCATGGTATGTGAATTATCTTAATAGAAAGAAAACCAAAAAAAAAAAAGTTAGAATAGGTTCTTCTTCAGGACCCAAAGCCCTGCTACTCATTTGTCCAAAATAAAGCAGTTTTCCACCTTGTCATCTTTTCCTCTTTCCCCTAAGTATTTTTCATTTTACCTACCTACTAAATATTAGGTTAAGATCCTATGAGAGAATTCCACTCTATGGAAAATAAGAGATATGATCAAAATATACAGTGAGTGTTTAAATGTTTTTAAATATATTAAACCAAAAGACACATTGCCAGTAATCCCTCTTAAAATACTACTCCTTCCTTTAACGTACTTATCCCATCATTCTTACCATTTTCTGAAGCAGTTCTGGAAGTCATTTTATATGAATGTCTTCGTAAGGTATGATCAAAACTATGGTGGCCAGTGCTGCCCAGTGCCATTCAACAGAAAGCCAGGAATTATGGTTTATCTTCATCCACCTGATTCACCCAATCAGGAACCATGAGACTCTGAATCTTCCCCAAAGTCAAATGACCATGGAATGTAAACATTTTGGATTAATTAAGCACATCCAGGCAGCCACAACAGACTCTCAGGGTAAAAGGGGTAAATGTCAATGTGTCTTTTACTGTAATTTTTAAAATTAAACATTCACTGTGGTTTTGATTACTTGTTGTCTTAGTTACTTTTCACTCATTGCCTAATGCCCAAAATTAGGGAAGGAAAAGTTTATTTCTTGCAGTTTCTTGGGGGTTTCTCAGTTGGCTCCAAGGCAGCATGGCATGGAGGGGCAGCCATTCATGGTGACCACCAAACAACAAGGTGAACCAGCGAGAGAGGGTGGAAGAGCAAGAGAGGTAAGACCCCCATTACTTTCACCCTTACCCTGCATCTCGGCTCCAACCCTGAGCGGGTGCAACACTCACATCATCAATCCCAGCACTACACAACAAACCAATCATGAATGCTTGACCCAGCCCTGGCCAAATTACAAGTCCTTGGAGGGACACAAAATCATCCAGTACATTCCACCCCTGAACCCCCAAGGACTCATATACATCCTTAATACAAAAGACACTTAGTCCATCTCCAAGAGTTGCCAAAGTTCTAATAGGTTCAGCACTGTTGAAAAGTCCTAACCCCAAATCTCTTCCGAGGTCTATGGCAAACTCTTTAACTGTAACCCCCTGTACAAATGAAAATGAGGTCAAACACTTTCAACATATAAAGGCACAAGATAAACATTACCATTCCAAAAGTTACAAACAGGGGAATACAAAGCATTGGAACCAAAACAAGTTCAAAATCCAGCAGGGCAAACATTAAGTCCTGGAGTTCTCCACTCAGCATCTGAAGCAACCTGGTTGCAAGCTCCAAAAGGCCTAAGTGATTCCACCCCTGCAGCACTTTTAGGGGTCTTAACTTTCATAGCTTTCCTTGGATGACCCATGTTCCTTGACTTCACCCTTACATCTTTACATATTGCTCTCTGCAGGCAGAGCGGAAGCTGTGCATTTTTCTTACACTTAAAACCAGCACCACATGGATGCCGCCAAGGTCCACTGCCAGCTGGAGCAGTAACCAGGCTTTCATCTCTTGGCTGTAGGGGTTAGCTGCCTGGATTGCTGAGCTCTCCAAACCTGATTGTGAGGAACAGCTTCTCTATGCTGCTGCCATTCTGGAACCTGGTGCAGTTGCAAACCTTTTGAAACATCCTGTGGCCTCTGTCACCACTCGGGGACATGGCACTCTGCGGTTTTTTCCTCTGAGCAAACTCTTTCACTTTTGAAGGTCTGAGACTGCAAAGGGTGGAGGCCCACTGCTTCCTGGGATGCCCCCAGGCCATCTTTTTTATTCCTTTGTTTCTTCTCAGGAATCAAGATCTCAGACCTATCTTTACAGTCCATGGCTTCCTAGCCAAACTCATGTTTTAAATCACCATGCTGTGCTCTTTGCTCTTGATTCACAACATAAATCTGGCTAAAAGCCCCCCAGCAATAGCCATGCCACTGTTTCAACATGTGGTTGCCTTGTAATTTCTTTTTTAAGACTAATCGTCCTTTGCCCTTAATGTCAGTCTCAGGCAAAGTCTCTGGGCACAGGCAGAATGCAGACAAATTTTCTGCCAAACCATAACACAAATGATATGAAGTCCAACACCCAGTGCAGTCCTTCTTCCCAGCAGAAACCTCCCAAGCCTGGACTTTACTGGCAGGCTTTCTATCAGCCTTCTGGCCTCCTGGACTCTGACTAGAATCTTCCATACAGAACAGTCTAAGCTGTTCAAGCTCTACACATTCAGGCAACATCTCTGAATCTTTCCAAATTCTTCCCACGAGAGCCTGGTCTTTACTGGCAGGCTTTCTATCAGTCTTCTGGTCTCCTGAACTCTGACCAGAGTCTCCCGTACAGAACAACCTAAGTTGTTCCAACTCTATGCATTTAGGCAACATCTCTGAACCTTTCCAAACTCTTCCCACAAGCCATTCCCAAAGGCTCTTGAAACATATGGTCAGATTTAGTCACAGCAATGACCCCACTCCTGGTACCAAATTCTGTCTTAGTTACTTTTCACTCTTTGCCAAAACAAAATACCTGATGCCCAAAATTAGGGAAGGAGAGTGTTATTTCTTATAGTTTCTCAGGGGTTTCCAGTCCATATTCAGTTGGCTCCAAGGCAGTGTGGCATGGTGGGGCAGCCATTCATGGTGGCCACCAAACAACAAGGGGAACCAGTGAGAGAGGGTGGAAGATCAAGAGAGGGAAGAACCTTGTTCCTTTTGCCCTTACACTGTATCTCAGCTCCACCCCTGGATGGGAGCAGCACTCACATCATCAATCCCAGCACTACACAACAAATCAATCACGAATGCTAGACCCAGCTCCATCCAAATTATGAGTCCTTGGAGGGACACAAGATCATTCAATACACTTGTGATACATGTACTTTTTCTTGTTTCTTCCAATAAGTGCAAATAACTCTGGACAAATATAAGAAAAAATCTAATAGACAAGAAGCAGTAGCCAGCTGAGCTAGAGAGCTCAGGATACAGGAAACAACATGATAGTGAATTCTTTGGGTTTCCTTTCGGTCATGTATGACTCAGAGTAATGGAGAAACCAGCAACCTAAAACTACCAGTGGACAGTTCCTGGTCCATGCAGAACATTTAAAGAACTCTAAGCAATTCTGAACAATCTCTAGACAATCTCTCAGAAAACAGAAGAGATGGATTTCTCAATTCATTTTGCACAGCTGGTATTGTTCTAATACCAAACCTGACAAAGATAATACCAAAAAAGAAACTTAAATAGTATTCCTCATGAATACACACACAAAAATGCTTAACAAAATATTTACAAATAGAATTTGGTAATGCATAGAACTATACAAAAAGATCCAAGTCAGCTTTATACCAATGATGCTAAATTAAGATATTCAAATATAAATATAACTCATCCTCTTAACACATTAAAGAAATGCAAGAAGTTCAGATCAATCATTACAGGAAAAAATGTGTGGTAGTATTCAACTCCTCTTCATGACAAAATATCTCAGAAGAATAGAAATGGAGGGGAATTTCTTCACACACTGAAGAGCAAAAATCAAAAAGCTAGACCTGAAATTATTTTTACTGATGAAAAGTCCTTTCCCCTAAGAAAAAGGCAAGAACAATTGCTATCACCACTTTTATTCAACATGGTAAGTTTGAACTAGAGCAATAAAAAAAGAAAAGTTACATATATCAGAAAAGAAGAAATAAGACCCCATTTTTGCAGATGGCATGATGTTTTATGTAGAAAATTTCAAGGAATCTATTTTAAAAATCCAACAAAAAACCACCTTGAACTGAAATTGAGTTCAGTAAGGTCTCAGGATATAAGATTAACTATAAGAATCAATTATACTTTTATATATTAGCAATGAGCATATGAAAAACAAAGACAAAAGCAAATGCCACTCAGAACCACTCCCCAACATGATGTACTTGAGTGTAAATCTATCCAAACCACTCTGTAAGATATGCATGCTAGATGCTTAAAATTATATAGTACTGTTGAGATCAAAGAAGATCTAAATAAAAAAATAGCTAGGGTTGGTAATGCAGAATGTCATCCCAGCACTCGGGGAACCTAAGGCAAGAGGGGTATGTGTTTGAGCCCAGCCTGAGTAACCTAGCTACTTAATGAGACCCCATATCAAAATAAGACATAGACAAAGGGCTAAGGATGTAATTCAGCTGTGAAGGCCTTTGATTCTGCCTCCAGTACGGAAAGAAGAAAAGAAAAGAAAAGAAAAGAAAAGAAAAGAAAAGAAAAGAAAAGAAAAGAAAAGAAAAGAAGAGAAGAGAAGAGAAGAGGAAAGAAAAGAAAAGAAGAGATATTCCATGTTCATGGATTGAAAGACTAAATTGATATATAGGTTTAACATAATTTCTATGAAATTCCTAGCAATATGTTATAAATATAGGCAAGACTATTCTCAAATTCATTTGGAAACAGAAATAAATTAGAATAATTAAAACTAATTCTAGACATAATAGGATGGTAAAAATGGCTCAGTCTATCAATTTCAAGATTTATTATATAGCAGGTATGACTGCACGTTTAGTAAACCAACAAACACAGACATAAACAGAACAGACTAGAGAACTGAGAAATAGCCTCATACAAGTCTGGCAAACTTTTTTTGACAGTGGTACAAAAGCAATTCAGTGGAAGAAAAGTAGCCCTTTGAACAGGTGGCATTGGAGCAACTCAACATCCAGAGGCAAAAAAACCCTCAAACTTCATATATTAATAAAAAATGAATTTAAATGTAAAACTAAAATGCACAGAAGATAAGGAAGAAAATCTTTGAGACCTAGGCTTGTTGAAGAGGCACAAGACATGACACAAAAAGCATCAACTATCAAAAAAGGAGAGAGGAGAAAGAAAAAGAATTCACCACAATTTAAAGCTTTTGCATGAAAAAAGATCCAGTTTAAAAAAAATAAAAGAGAAACTACAATCTGAGACAGAAACTTTACAAAACACATAAAGGACTCACGTATGGAATATATAAAGAAGTTTCAAAGCAGGTGCAGTGGTGCATACCTGTAATCCCAGAACTCTGGTGGGCCAGAGAATCTCAAGTTCAAGCCTAACCTGATGACTTAGTGAATTAGGAGAAAACCTATCTCAAAATAAAAAGGGATAGGGATGGAGCTCAGTGTAAAGGCCGTGGGTTCAGTGCCCAGTACCAAGAAGAAAAAAGAACTCTCAAAATTCAACCTGAAACAAATAAACAAAAAAACCCACTGGTAAAATGCTTATGAGGTTGTAAGAAACTCAATCATATATGCATTACTAGTAACATGTCAAATTGTGTCCCCACTATGGAAAAAGTCTTCCACCATTTCTTTAAAAAAAAACTGAAAAAATACTTAGATCCTTATCATATTGCATAGTCATTTCACTCTAGTTGGCATTTGTCCTATAAAAATGAAAACTATGCTTTCACAAAAACCTGTACACAAGTATTTGCAGCAACTTTGTATGTACCGACCAAAAACTGGAATCAAATTGCACCTCAATGAGAACTAAGTGAACTGTGGCCCATCCATACAATTGAATACTACTTGGCAATAAAAAAGGATGAACTATTGATAGATGAAAGTTGGATGAATCTCAAGAGAAGTATGCCAAGTTTTCAGGGAAACAAAAAGTAGAACAGTGTTTGTTATGGGCTAGTAAGGAAGGTAGCAGGGGTGGCTATATGATTCTAACAGTGTAACTTGACAGATATCTGTGTGGGGATGGAATCATCTATATCTAAAACCCATCACATGCATTATACCAAAGTTGAATGCCTGGTTTTAAGACTGTGCTACATTTATCTAAGATGTAACCAGTAGGTGATTGGGGTGGAAGGTACGAGCGATCTATCTTTCTGAATTCTCTTTACAATTTCCCTTGTTTGTCAAAATAAAAAGTTGAAAAGAATTCCAAGTGAAAACCATTTATCCTGGCAGGGAAAGATTTTAAATGTACCAAACATGCCAATTATTAAGAATTCCATTATTCAAAACTCAGGTTTTCTGAGAATGATTTTGCCACCCTTCGAAATGCCTGAGATTTCAGTGGATAAATTAAGGATATATGTCCTTCAGTATCTTGGGACTGTCTGGGCAACTAGATTTCAGGTACAAATGGAGGATGAACACTGAAGGAAAATTGAAATTCACAGGTTAGAGTCTTAACCTCCCTTTAGATAGTGCACAGAAGTATTCTGAGTGCTTGTACCTGTTGAATACATCTGATTTGTAAAACTATCTCCAGCAACTGATCTTTACCAAATCACAGCTATGTCAGAGATCAGAAGAAAACAAGAGTAAAGGAAAAACAAAACTTTGGTATCTTGGTTACTTTCCACTCATTGCTGAGACAAAACACCTGACACGCAAAACTAAGGAAGGAAAGGTTTATTTATCTTACAGTTTTTGGAGGTTTCAGTCCCTAATCAGCTGGCTCCAAGGCAGGATGGCATGGCACCAGGGCAACACTTCAAGGCAGCAACCGAGCAAAAGCAGCCAGAGGCAAAGGGGGACAAGAGCAAGCCTCTTCTCTTCCCTTATATTGTATACAGGACCCCCGCCCCAACCCCAGGGTGGGTGTAGCATTCACAAATCTCCTTGCCTTCTTTTGCACAGGATGAGGATGTTTACAAAGTAATACTGCTGACTCCCTGCTGAGTCTCTCAGTTAAACTTCTGACCTTCTCAAATTGACACAATGAACAGGTAACTGCTTATGCTCTACACCACAGGATGTAGAGCTGCTGAGTTACTTAATTAAGCTGCTAGACTTCTCAAGTTGACCCAATGTATAAACCATAACAAGTAAAGGAAAAACAAAACTTTGGTTTCCTGACCCTTCCTATTTTTAAACTGTGAACCAAAGAACTGATATTGTTTTTACATGCTCTTTGAAAGAATAAAACAGTGCTCAAATGCTGCATATGATCAAATGCCTAATTATATCATTAGGTACTTGGACCTTTGATTCTGTAAACTGACAGCTACTCCGGTCCCCCCCCGCCCCGCCCCCAGCATAGGGATGCTATAGAACAGAGGTTGGTTTTATAATTTGTCATATTTATATTTATATTTTTTTCCAAACAGATTCATTAAAACTGATTTGGTACTGCTCTGCATAACACAATACATACTATCTTTTTTATAAGGAGACCTTTTCAGATAGAGACTTAAAATACAGGGAATTCTTTTTTGGTAGAGGACGATTGTGAAAAAATGTAGAATGAAGATATTCATGTAAAAATACATATAGCTTCACGCTTCCTTTGGAGATCAGACGGAAAATGTACCTTGTTGATTTTGTCATTGCTTCCCTGGACCATTGCATGGAGTGGTGCCCGTTTTAAGGGATACCCTTCTCTAACTTTCTCTAAATTTGGATCTGCTGAGGAAATCCTGACTTCTTGGCAGTCAGATCAGAAAATGGTTATTCTTTACTCACGTAACTGCAAAACCACCATGAAAAACCACCTTCTCCTATCTATCACATCCTCTGGTCTCCTATTTTGTGCTGAAACAGTGTCTCGGCAAATGGGCTGCTGTTCCATTAAACTTCAAGGCACAGTCTTTCTCATCTTAACAGTGTTGCTAACTGTACTTCACATAATGTCTTATTGCAAAAATCAATTAGTATCTTATCAAATTTTTAGTTAAGTAGTTCTCATTTAAATCTATTTACTTTCTAAGAACTCATATTCTCAATTCTGGGCAGTTTTACATAATTACAAGTTTTATTAACACATTAGACCTTAAATTTTCTTTCAGTTTTCACTGTCGTCACCCCAATGAGGCTTTTATTTCTCCTTGGAATATTTTCGCCCAAGCTTTAAGGCCTTGAGAATGACTTGGGTATCCTGACATTGCTGTTTACCCACATTTACTGTCAAGCAGCAAATCTCTGAGAGTAAGAAGGCGAAAACAGGACAAAGGATAGGAATCCTAGCTCAGGCACTATCTGTCTTTTCAGTTTTTGGAAAATACTGGCAGAATGTTATGTTATGCCTTGCAGATAGTGAGCATTCAATCAAGACCAGTTCCCTTCTCTAGTCATTTCTGCATAAAACAATGGTCTCAAGCTTGTATCAAAATTTGCAATATGGAGAGAACCAGAGGCCTCACTAGGAGGTGACCCCAACCTGGAAACCAGGATCATGCACTGGCTGCTGCCAGCATGGGGACAACCACCCCCAAGCCTCTCTTCATGAGTCTGCACCATTCACAGACTGCGGGTGGGGGGGTGAGAGATCCAGACCTCACCAGGAAGTGATCCCGGCCAGGAAACCATATCATTGTCATCTTGTTGGGTTGGGTTTTATTCTCTTTTGCTTTCTTTGATTATGTTAAATCTGATGGCATGAGCAGCTATTTGAAAAATAACAAGACATATTATGGTAGCCATTTTAAATTTACTAGTGGCTTGTTTTGAAGTCCTTTATTGCATTCACTGTTTTGGTTTTATTATTTCTATTCTATTCTGTTCTGTTTGATTTTTACTATGTCTGAAAGTATCTGCAGCTATTTTGAAGACAACAAAAGGCATTAAGGTAACTATTGTTGGTTTTGTAAGGTTTTGAAGTCCAGTATCACTTATACTGGCTTATTTTGATTGGTCTTATTCTGTTTTATTTTCCTTGGCTTTATCCTCTTTAAAATAAAAAAATTATGGTGAAATTTGCAATATATGAGGTCAGAGAAAATTGTGTATTTTGATGGCTGTACAAATCTTTCCAAACATTCTGATACTTGAAATCCTGGTTTGTTAAGGCTTGTTGAAATGACAGCCACAGAGTTCTTGTACTGAAGTAGTTGGTCATTCGTAGCTCTCTGAATTGTTCTCCCTCCTCTAGCATCTCTCAATGAGGATGAATGACCAGATTAAAGCTAAAGAGACATCCAAACTGACACCAGTAGGGAATAACACACTGGCGAGTCTGTCTCAAAGAAGGTGGTGCAACCTGTCTTATTTCTCTCAAAGACTTTATAATTTAAGAAGGTGCTTGAGTGACAAAGTAGAGAGGTCAATGCCACTGACAGAAGAATGCATTCCTTCACATTTCCTGGGAGAAAAGTCACATCACACCTCTGTGTGACAGGGAAGTATCGGGTTTCTTTCAGGAGGCAGAAGCAGGAGTGTGAGAAAAACCAGCCAGACGTTTACTGAGGTTTCTGTAAGAATGAGGCAGGGCAGTGTAAATTGCTCAGAATTGGCCAGTTTGAAAAATAAGGGGGCTTATGGAGACGATACTTGCTATGTAAGCTTTCTTCAGGCATGAGGTACAGTGCTGCTGGTCATGCATTTAATGTTAACAGATCAAGAATAATATGTTAAATAAGGTGCCTTTAAACAGAAACACAGATAAAATAAGGTGATCTTTTTACTGGTTGATGAAAACGTTGTGACTAGACGCTGACACAAACCTAGCTCTACATTCTCTGTAGGAACCTTGATTCAGGGTTCATTTAATTCAGTGTGTGTGGCAACATTATAGAACATCATCCTCCATGAGTAATAAGAATGCACCATAAAATCCTAATGAAGATGCAGAGAAACTGGATCTCTCACACACAGCAGGCAAGAATGTGGAATGGTATAGCAGCTCTGGAAAAGTTTGATAATTTTTCTTGTAAGTATACTGTTACTATCCAACACAAGAATTATACTCCTGGGTTTTTATTCCAGAGAAACAAAAACTTACTATCATATATGCACTCTTGAAATGGTAGGCTTATGTCTTGCTAAATTTGGGAAAAGTCAGACATCTTTTTCAAACCTTTGTTCTGCTTTATATTCTATTTCTTCTAGTGGGACTCAAAGGACATGAATATTGTCTCACAAAGTCTCTGAGGCTCAGTTGTTTTTATTTTGATCTATTTTCTCTCACTTGTTCAAACTAGACGGTTTCTATTGGTCAAGTTCACTGATTCTTTCCTATCTCATTTCACTTTTGCTATTATGCTTACCCAATGAGAGTTTGTTTTGTGTTGTGTTGTGTTTTTCTTCAAGATACTTTTGTCAGTATCATTGTGTGTGTGTGTGTGTGTGTGTGTGTGTGTGTGTGTGTATCTGTGTGTGTGTGATGCACTGGGAGTTGAACCCAGCACTTTCACACTTAGCTACATCCCAGCCTTTTTAAATTTATTTTTTCTTGAGCAAGGATTTTCCCTAAGCCAGTAAGTTGTCCAGGCTTGTCTTGAACTTGCAAGCCTCTTGCTTCAGCATCCTAGACCACCACGAACTGCCATCTTCATCCTTTGATAATGCACAGTTGCAGGTTTCTCTAGCTCCCAACCTGAGGTATATAGAAACTACAAAGCCCAGGTCCTCATTCCAGTCTATTCCTTGAGACCCCTAGTTACTACCCAGTCTGCCTTTCCTCTACATTTCAGAGTCCTTTGCTTAGTAACTTAGGCAATTTGTCCATACATTTTTATTGTGATTGGCAAAAGGAGTAAAAGTGAGTAAGATTTACCCAGATCTAGAAGTGTGCAACCAATCACTTTTGATGTTACTTGAGATTTCTGAATTTTTGCTCTTATGAAAAATTTTGTGGTTCGTATTTATGCTTATCCCACTAGCTTCTTTTTTAATTATTAAGTTTATTGGTATAATTTAGATATACATAATGATCACATTCATTATAGGGAATTTGTACCTGTACATGATATATCTTGGTTTCCCTTTGTTCCCCCATTCTACTCCCCTCCCTTCAACCCCTCATCCCCTCCTTATTTACAAAGCTTTGTTTCCATTTTAACCTTCTTTTCTCATTTTTCCCTTCCATCATTTCCCCCCTCTAGTTCCCATTCCTTTTAAATGATTTATTCCTATTTCACATTATCTTTTTTTTTTACATTTTGGTTCTTATTTACACTTTCACTATCTCACACCAGAGAGACGATGTAATGTTTACATGTGTGTGTCTGAGCTATTTCAGTTAAGAGTATGGTCTCAAGTTGCATCCATTTAACTAGAAATGACTCAAGTTTATCCTTCTTTCTGGCTGAGGAGTACTACATTGCATTAAAAACTACATCTTTATCCATTCATTGCTTAGGTTTATCTATTCATGGGCATTTGGGTTGTTTCCAAGATTTGGCTGTTACAAACTGTGTTGCTATAAACATGAATGCACTCATTCTGCCATGGTATGATGCTTTTAATTCTTTTGGGAAGATACAAAGAAGGATAATATCTGGGTCCAATGATACCTCTAGTCCTAGTTTTTGAGGAATCTCCACATTGACTTCAACAGTTGTTGCACCAGTCTACACTCCCACCAACAATGAGAGGTGTTCCATTTTCCGCACAGCCCCACCAGCATTTGCTACTGGTTCATTTCTTGATAATAGCCATTCTTTCTGGGATGAGATGGAATCTTAGCATTGTTTTAATTTGACTCTCTCAAATGGTCACTGATGTTGAACACTCATTAATTTATTTGCCAACACTTCTTCATCTGAGAAGTATCTATTCATTTCAGATGCTCATTTTTCAATTGGTCATCTTTAAACTGGGGTGCGGGAAGATCTGATTTTTTTCAATTCTTCATATATTCTAGATAGTAATCCTTTGAGAAACAATTGGCTAAGATTTTTTTCGCACTCTGTGTGTTGACTTTTCATTCTGTTCATAATTTCTTTTGGTGTGCAAATGCTTTTTAATAAAATGGGATCCCAGTTGTTGACTCTTTATAGTATTTCTCATTAAAACAGGTTTGTTCATGAAGTCTTTGCCTACACCTATGTCTTCAAGAGTTCTAGCTGTTCTATCTTACAGCAGATTTAGTGTGTCTGTTTTAATATTTAGGTATTTGACCTATTTTGGCTTCGGTGCATAGTGAGAGATATGGGTTCAATTTTAGTCTTCAGTATATGGAAAGCCAGTTTTTCCAGTACTATATATTAAGGAGATATTCTTTCTTCCAGTGAACATGTTTAGCCCCTTTGTCAAACACAAGGTGGCTCAGTGTGTTTAGAGTTGTTTTTGCATCTTTTTATCTGTTCTATTGATTCTCCGGTCTGTTTTTTTGCCAGTACCATGCTATTTTTATCACAGTGGTATTGTAGTATAATTTCAAGTCTGGGTTTATGATGCCCCCTCCCTTGCTTTTGTTGCCCAAAATTACTTTTGCTATTCTAGGTCTCTTTTGGCTCCAAATGAATTTTAGAATGTTTTACTCTAGTTCTATGAGGTATCCTAATGGTATTTTGACTGAGCTTGCATTATATCTGCATAACAATTTTGGGAGTATGATGAGTTTTATTATGTTGGTTCTTCCTATCCAAGAGCAAGGAATGTCTTTGTATTTGTAGGGATACCCTTTTCAATTTTCTTTTTCAGAGTACTATAATTTTCAATGTAGAGATCTGTTACTTTTATTGAATTGATCCTTAATTATTTCATTTTTTGGTGATACTGTGAAAGATGTTGTTTCCCTAAGTTCTTTCAAAAGTCACCTTCTTCAATTTCCTTTTTCAGAGTATGGTTTTCAATGTAGAGATGTTGCTTCCTTTATTAGATTGATTCCTAAGTATTTCACCGTTTTTTTTTTTTTTTGGTGCTATTGTGAAAGACATTACTTCCCTAATTTCTCTCTAGTGAGTTTATTATTTGTATATAGGAATGGTATTAAATATTGAGTGCTGCCTTTGCATCCAGCTATGCAAGTAAATTTGATTAAATCTAGCTCCCCAGAAAGAATGGTTAGTATTAAGAAGTCAACCAATATCACAGAAGAGAAGCAGAATGGGCCCCCCAAGGACCCACCCCACTGGCTCTGACCACAGGACAGCTAAACTGCCTTCCAGGGGACTGTGCGACTGGTGCAGACTCCTGGAAGAGAATGAGAATGGGCCCTTTGAGGACCCACCCTGATGGGCCCAAGCAACTCTGACCACAGGACAACTAAACTGCCTTCCAGGGGACTGCGTGACTGGCACAGACTCCTGGAAGAGAATGAGAATGGGGCCCTTGAGGACCCAGCCTGTTGGGCCTGAGCAGCACCAGCACGCAGGCTTAGAATCAATGACAACAACCCCACAACCCCCATAAGCAACCTGCTGGTTCAGAGGTCTGGCTAAATTGATAGCAACTAAGGAACATTAAACAACTAAATGCTAGTATTGTTTGGTTGATTTTGCAGGCCTTGGGTCAGCAACCTGAGCATCTCTTTGGAAGATGACAGTAGGCAATGTAGCAAATATGGGGGATTCTCTTCTGTCTTGTCTTCAAGGCCCAATATGCTTCTCACTGTTTTGCTTTACTCTGATCATTATTTTTTTGCTTTATTTTATATTCTGTTTTTATTGGTTTAATTCTGTTTTGTTTTTGGTTCAATTCTACTATACCTGTTGGAATGGTCAGCTATTGTGAAGATAACAAGATATACTATAGTAGCTATTGTTTTCATAGTATCTTTCTTCAAAGTTCTGTACCAGTTCTGCTGCTTTGTTTTGATTGACTTTGTTCTGTTATGTTCTGTTAGATTTTACTATCTTTAAAATAAAAAAAAGAAGAAGTCAACCAATAATAAGTGCCAGAGGGGCTGTGGAGAAAAAGGAACACTTCTGCACTGTTGGGAGGAATGCAGGTTTGTGCAACCACTGTGGAAGTCAGTATGGAGCTTCCTCAAAAATCTAGGATTGGAGGTCCCATTTGACACAGCTATTCCCCTTCTGGGTGTCTTCCCAAAAGAATTAAAAACACCATACCACAGTAATATATGTGCACCTATGGTTATAGCAGTGCAGTTCTTAATAACCAGATCTTGGAAGCAACCTAAATGCCCATTGAATGAGGAATGGACATAAAAGATGTGGTATCTCTATATAATGAAATACTACTCAGCTATAAAGAATGATAAATTGGGCACCTTCATACTTAAAAGGATGCATCTTGAGAATATACTTATCAGTGAAATAAATATGTCACATATATGTAAGCATCATATCATTGCACTTGTGTGATAAACTGAAGGAAAAACTATGTATACATTTATGTATATGTATATTTAAAAATTAAGGTAGTTAAAGAAAAAAATTTGCTTAGATTTTGATAGGTATTGAGGTGAATCTATAGATAAGTTTAGGGAAAATAAATGTTTTGATATTTGTCCAATTCACATACATAGTCTCTCTTCACTTATTTAGATTGTATTTGAGTATTTTTGATCAGTTTTTATAGTTTTTAGGATATAGATAATGAATGTATTTTGGTAGATTTATACAGTAATGTTACTTTAAGCTTTTTTGTGATGTTGTAACTTGTGCCTTTACAATTTTATTTTCAAATTGTTCATTGCTTATATATAGGTCAACACTAGATTTCTGTATATGGCTTTGTGATCTTGTGCCATGACCTTGTTAAACTTGCTGGTCTGTTTTATTGGGGTTTTTTCAGATTCTTTGTAAATAAAAAAATAAATAAATCTAGAAGTTTTTTGGTAGAGTTTTGTAGGTCTTCTATATAGACTATCATGTCATGTGCAAATAATGATAATTTAATTTCTCCCTTTTCTATCTGGCTTCATAATTCCTTAAGATAAATTCCTATAATTAGAAATTGTGAGTTAATAGGTACACATTAACATTTCCAACAGCAATACTGTAAATACTGCATTCTGCCAATCTCCTTCAATGTTTTGTTTTTTAATACTGGGTATATGAAACACTATTCAACCTCAACTCAGCAAAAACTATAAAGCTTCTTTTGTGAAATATCAATGCCATTGTCTACTTTTCTTATTTATTTATTTATTTAAGAGAAAAAAGACACAGAAAAGAAAAACAAAAAGCAAAAGAGACAAACAAACAGCGACAACAACAAATGCAATACAATAACAGTACAGATTTACAAAACAAGATGATAGGAATTTGACAATGGTGGTAATATTGCATATCGTTACCTTCAAAAGGGTTGCTTAGATTAACAGATATAGACATGGAAAATTGATCTAATCATATGAGTATTAACTATTTTTTCCAGTAAATACATTTAGTAATATAGTCATTTTAGCTATCTTATGTATATATATATATGTATATATATATACAAATCTATGTCTTTCCATCTCCCTTTCTTCTTTCCTCCTTTCGCCTATCCCAATTACTTTTCCTCAATGAGCAGTTTCTAACCTTTACATAGTATTTATTATAAATTTTGGATCATATATACTTTTTCAGTTTCTTTCACTAGGGAAACAATATGGTATTTACACATGTGAGTTTGATTTATTTCACTTATGAGTATGGTCTCAAGTCATGTCCATTTACTTACAGAAGTCTCCATGTAATCTTTCTTTATAGTTAAGTAAGTACTCCATGGTATAAAATTATCACATCTTTTTTATCTATTCCCTGATTTATGGGCACTTGGGTTGTTTCCAAGATTTGGCTATTACATATTGTGTTGCTATAAACATGGGTGCACATATATCACTGTGGTGAGATGTTTTCAGTTCTTCCAGGAAAATGCCCAAAAGCGAGATAACTGGGTCAAATGGGATCTCTAATCCTAGCTTCTTGAGGAATCTCCACACTGATTTCCACAGTGGTTGCACCAGTCTACACTCCCACCAACAGTGGAGAAAAGTTCTTTTTTCCACACAGTCCCTTGATCTTGGCCATTCTTTCTGGGGTGAGATGAAATGTCAGCGTTGTTTTAATTTGCATTTTTCTCAAATGACCATTGATATTGAACATTTTTTCATATATTTATTTATCATTTATATGTCTTCAGCTGAGAAGTGTGTATTCATCTCAGATGCCCATTTTTGGATTGGGTCCTTGAATTTTGGGGTCCTGATTTTTTTAAGTCTTTATGTGTTCTAATTAGAAACCTTTTGTCTGAGGGACTGTTGGCTAAGATATTTTCCCAGTTCGTGGGTTTTCTTTTGATTACTGGAGAATTCCTTTGACATGCAAAAACTTTTTAATAAGACAAGATTCCAGTTGTTGATTCTGGGAAGTATTTCCTGTGCAGTTTGATTTTTGTTCATGAACTCTCTGCCTACTCCTATGTTATCAAGAGTTTTACCTACTTTGTCTTCCAGCAGATTTAGTGTTTTCATTTTAATATTTAGATCTTTGATCCACTTTGACTTTAGTTTAGTACATGGTGATAGACATGGATCTAGTTTTAGTTTACGGCATATGGAAAGCCAGTTATTAAAGAGGTTGTCCTTCTTCCAGTGGACACATTTGGCCCCTTTGTTGAAGATAAGGTGGTTGAGTGTGTTTGTAGTTGTGGCTGTATCTCCAAATCTTTTCCACTGATCTTGAGATCTGTTTTTATTCTAGTACGATTCTGATTTTATCACAGTAGCTTTGTAGTATAATTTCAAGTTGAATTATGATGCCTCCTGCCTTGCCTTTGTTGCCCAGAATTACTTTTGCTATTCTAGGTCTCTTTTGGTTCCAGATGAATTTTAGGAATGATTTCTCTAGATTTGTGCAGTATGCTAATGGTATTTTGATTGGAATCGAAAGGGCTGAGAGTTTGACTCAGTGACTTAAGCTCCTGTCTGACAGGCATGAGGTTGAGAGTTCGATCCCTGGTGCCACAAAAAGAAAGATCACTGATTGGAATTGCATTACATCTGTATAACAAGTTTGGGAGAGTGGCCATTTTCACAATGTTTTTTTCTTTCTATCCATGAACAAGGAATATCTTTCCCTTTTCTGAAATCCTCTTCGATTTCTTTTTTCTGAGGAATGTAATTTTCAATAAATAGATCTCTTATTTCCTTTGTTAGATTGATTCCTAAATATTTCTTTCCTTTCTTTTCTTTTCTTTTCCTTTTTTTTTTTTTTTTTTTTTTTTTTTTTTTTTTTTTTTTTTTTTTTTTTTTTTTTTTTTTTCTTTTTGGATACTATTATGAAGGGAGTGATTTTCCTTATTTCTCTCTTAGTGAGTTTGTTGTTTGTGTACAGGAATATTATTGATTTTTGAGTGTTGTATCCAGTTACATTACTGAATTTGGTATTATATCTAGAAATCTTTCAATGGAGTTTTGGAGGTCTTCTATGTAGAGTATCATGTCATCTGCCAATAATGATAATTTAACTTCTTCCTTGCCTATGCTTATTCCTTTTATTTCTCTCTCTTGTCTAATTGCACTGGCTAACGTTTCCAAAACTATACTGAAGAAGAGTGGTGATAATGGACATCCTTGTCTTATTCCTGATTTTAGGTTGAGAGTTTTCAGTTTTTGTCTATTTAGTAAGATGTTGGCTGTTGGTTTATCATATATGGCTTTTATCAAATTGAGGTAAAGACCATCTATTCCAATTTTCCATAGGGTTTTTATCATGGATGAGTGCTGAATTTTGTCGAAAGCTTTTTCTGCATCTATTGAGATGATCATGTGGTTCTTGTCTTTGGGTTTGTTGATATGGTATATTGCATTTATTGATTTGCGTATGTTGAATTATCCCTGAATTCCTAGGATGAATCCCACTTGATCATATGTATAATCTTGATAATTTGCTGCATTCTATTTGCCAGTATTTTACTGAGGATATTTGCATCTATGTTCATGAGGGAGACTGGCCTGTAATTCTCTTTTTTGGTTGGGTCTTTCTCTGGTTTTGGTATTAGGGTAAAACTTGCTTCCAGGAATGAATTAGGGAGACTTCCTTCCCTTTTAATTTCATTGAAGAGTTTGAGGGGTTTTGGCATTAAATCTTCCCCAAATTTCTTGTAGAATTCAGTAGTGAATCATCAAGACCTAGGCTTTTCTTTGTTGGTAAGGTTCTAATTATATTTTCAATTTCATTAACTGAAATTAGGTTATTCAGCAATTTTACATCTTCTTGACCCAACTTTGGTAATTCATATATTTGTACGAATCTGTCCATTTCTTCTATGATATCGAACCCATGAGAATAAAAGTTTTTGAGGTACGTATTGATGATCTTTTGTATTTCCACAGGGTCTGTAATGATTTCACTCTTTTCGTATCTTATTCCATGGACTCGAGCCTTTTCTTTTATCCTTTTGATAAGATTGGCTAGGGGTTTATCAATTTTATTTATTCTTTCAAAGAAGCAACTCTTTGATTCATTAATTCTTTGTATTCTTTTCTTAGTTTCAATTGCACTGATTTCTACCCTGATCTTTATAATTTCCTCCCTTCTTTGGGCTTTGGACTTTGGGCTTGACTTCCTCTTCTTTTTCTAGAAGTTTGAGGTGTGTCATTAGGTTGTTTATGTGTGTTCTTTCCATTTTTCTGATGTGGGAGTTTAGTGCTATAAATTTCCCTCTGAGGACTGCTTTCATTGTGTCTCACAGGTTCTGGTAAGTTGTATTTGCATTTTTGCTTGATTGTAGATATTGTTTAATTTCTTTATTGCCTTGTGTGACCCATTGATTGTTTAGGCTTAATTTCCATGTGTTTATGGAGTTCTTCAGGGGTTTTTTGTCATTAATTTCTGATTTTATTGTGTTATGGTCAGATAATATGCATGGGATTATTTCAATTCCTTTGTATTTACTTAAGCATGCTCTGTGGGCGAGTATATGGTCTATTTAGACAATGACCCATGTGCAGCCTAGAAGAATGTGTATTTTGATGTCATTGTGTGGAACACTCTGTACACATCTACTAGGTCCATTTGTTCACAAGTTTGATTCAGTTCTGCTATTTCTTTTCTGATTTTTTGTTTGGTTGATCTATCTCTTTGTGACAATGGGGTGTTAAGGTCCCCCATTATAACTGTATTATTGCTTATTTGGTTTTTCATGTCTATTAAGATTTGTCTTACATATTTGGTGCTCCCATATTCGTTGCATATATATTTATGATTGTAATCTCTTCTCGTTCAAGTCTTTCCCTAACAAGTATGTAGTGACCATCTCATGTTATCTTTGTGTTGTTGATTCTCTACTTTTTCTCTGTTTGTTTGCCCTGCTTAGTGGTTTCCTTCTGCTGTTGTTCTTGGAATTGTAGTCATCTCTGTCTCTTTCTTGAGTATCTTTCAGTACACTTGGTAGTGTTGGTTTGGTGGCATGAATTTCTTTAGTTGTTCTTTGTCATGGAAGTATCTGATTTCTCCATCAATTTTCAAAGGTAGTTTTGCGGGTTGCATCAATCTGTGTTCAAAGTTTTCTTCTTTCTGGACTTGAAATACTTCATTCCAAGCTCTTCTTGACTTGAATTGTGTGGAGAAGTCTGCCATGATTCTGATAGGTTTTCCTTCATAGTGATCTGTTTCTTTTCTCTGACAGCTTTTAGAGTTCCATTCTTGTGCTGAATTCCTGGGATCATAATGATTATATGTCTGGGTGAAGATTTATTTTGGTTATGGCTAACTGGGGTTCTATATGCCTCATTTATCTATATATCAGGTTCTTTTCCAATGCTTGGGAAATTTTCTGCTATTGTTTCTCTAAATAGTCTTCTTATATCATTTGTGTTGACCCCTGCTTTTTCATAGACACCTATCAGTATTATATTGTTTTGTTTGTTTGTTTGTTTGTTTTGTTTTGTTTTTTTTTTTTTGCATCATCTTGCAGCTGTAGAATTGTTTCCTGGTTTCTTGTTATTTTTAAGAGATCTTTTCTTTCATGATCGTAAGGTTTCATCCTATCTTCAAGGTCTGAAAATCTATCTTCAGCTTCATTCAAGCAGTTTTGCCAGCTTTAAATGGAATTTTTAATTTCTTGAATATTCCTTTGAATTTGTTCCATGCATTGTCTTATATTGTTCATTCAAGGTTTCCATCATTTTCTTATGCTCCTCCATTTTTATCTAGATCTTCTTTAGATACACTCAACATTTCTTTCATAGTGTTTTTCATGCCTTTTTTTAACCTGAGAGATTATTTCTGATCTGATTTGATCTATAGCTTCACGGAGTTGTTTCTTTACTTCAGTTGCTATCATCTCAGAAAGTTCAGTTGTGCAATTTCCAGTGTCTCCCATTTCAGTGTCTCCTGGGTTTGTTCTCAATGGCCTGGAGGACTGAAACTGCATGTTGCTCTTTCATTTTGTCATTTTTCTCTGAGACTTGTGTGGCTGGCCTGGTACATTCCAATGGATTGCACTGGCACACTGGGCTGGGCAGAGCTTTGATCCTCCAATACCACATGGCTAGCTGGGTGCACCCCCAGACTATGGCACCAGAGCCTTGCACTGTGATGGGCAGTGCTTGAAATCTTCAGGACCAGTCAGCTAGGTTGTTCATCCATCAGGGGATAGATGGCTCTGGGGCTCTGGGCTGTGCAGAGCTCAGTACCTATGTGACCTGTGAGAATGGCCTGGCATTCCCCCAATGGATTGTGCTGGGACATTGGGCTGGGCAGAGATTGGATCCTCTGTGAAGCTAGCAGGAACACATCCCCAGAGTATGGCACCTGGGCCTTGCACCTGGCTGGACAGAGTTCAGAACCTCTGAGATTCATGCAACTAGCCAGGATGTGCCCCCAGAGTATGGTACTGGGGCCTTGCCCCTGGTCGGGTGGAGTTTAGAACCTCTGGGACCTGTGGGACTAGCCGGGCTGCACCCCAAACTAGGGCACTGAGGCCTTGTGATGTGCTGTGTGGAGCTTGAAATCTCCAGGACCGATCAGTTATGCTGGTCACTTCCTGATAATAGCTCTGGGACTCTGGGCTCAGCAGGGCTTGGTACCTCTGTGGCCTGTGAGGCTGGCCAGGTGTTCCCCTGATGGATTGCACTGGGATGCTGGACTGGGTAGAGAGGTGATCCTCTGTGCAGCTAGCAGAGACACAGTGCCAGAATATGGAGCTTGGGCCTTGTGCCTGGCTGGGTGAAGCTGAGCAGCTTACCAGGGTGCACCTCTGGAGTACAGGACCTTGCTCCTCCAAATCATCAATTCTTAACAAATATTTTTCATTTGGGTAGATCTGCCTCCCACACTGTACTCTGAGTCCAAATAGTCTCCT
Organism: Dasyprocta punctata; assembly: GCA_004363535.1. Taxonomy (NCBI): domain Eukaryota; kingdom Metazoa; phylum Chordata; class Mammalia; order Rodentia; family Dasyproctidae; genus Dasyprocta; species Dasyprocta punctata. Next base: position 23,545 of record RJWM01011897.1, read on the forward strand.
CTCTACTTTGATGTGCTTTGGACTTGATGTATAAGGAGGGAAGAGAAAAGCATAGCTCTCTCTAAGCCATAGAAGGATGAATGGAGTAATAAATGGGGGAGGTATTCTGGATTAGCTTTCATCTAATCAGAAGTAACAGCCTTCCAAAATTACAAGAATTCCTATCTTCTTCACAGTCTCTGGCCTCAACCCAAATGCCTCTGTCATCAAATCAGAACCACATGCCCTGCCTTTCCATGGGCAAAGTCCTTGTTCCTTGGGAACATCCAATACAGTGCGATTTAAGAATCTTTTCCCTGTTCAACTCCTCATCTGTGCTCTTGTAATGAACCAGGCAATACAGTGATTGAAATAGCATACATCAGATATCAATTTTTCTGACTTGATAGCTTCAAGAGTTGTCACTAAATCTTCTCAAGCTCAGACTTCATAGTTTTACACTAGCCACTTTACTGTAGCATGCAGAATCAGTTTCCATTCTCCATCGGATATATGGCACTCATGAATATTTAAATATTCCAGTGTATTGTCCTGATTCCTATTTTAATTTGTGTCCCCCCTGAGCTGACCTAAGCAATCCACTCTTGGTTTGTGCAAGAGAGAAAGTATGCATTGTTTTCTTTTAGACACTGCTGTGCTAAAATATCATAGGCATAATTTCATTTTCTATAATATTTGTGACTAGTCCATAAAACATTTCATTTTATACTGCATATATGTAACAAAACAGTGATGGACATGAAGTTCAAAGGCAAGAAATTTTACAGACCAAATCTGGCCTACTGAGAACAAGATTTCAGGGTTGGAAGTAGAGGACCAAAGTTCATTTGCTTGCTTCCATTTCTTGATCATTAATTACAGTTATTCAATTAATAATTCAGTGTCCTGAACTATTTTGATAACTCCTCATTAAGACAATCAAAGCTGATAATTAAAAGATGGATCAGAGACCTTATCCACAGAGAGTAAAGGCCCAAATAAACAAGATAAAAGATGCTTCATTTTACATTCCTAACATGTAAGTGGGCCGTGAATATTGATGACGCCAAATAGAGAAAGGAACCAAAGGAAGAGCTTGCAGAACCTGCTTTGTTCACGGCCCAAAATCAATACTGCCAGGACTGCAAAACATGCTTCAGTAACTGTTCATTAATTATTTACAGGGCTCTTTTGTTCAAAGTTTCTGTTTACAAGATTACTTGGTAACTTGAAATGATTGTTTCCATTCAAATAACTGTTGGACAGGGCTTAAGGTTTTCTCTGGATGAACTTGAAAGAACCCTGTCTGTGTGAGCTGGGCACCTCCTGTCCTAAATCAGAATAACCTGTTCACCATGACTTTCTTTCTGGGTGCTCCAACTCCCACTAGGGAGGTATTCCAGGTCAAGGCTGTCTGTGAATGAAGAAAACCACAAGGGTTTTCAGCATTCTACCCAACTGACAACCAAGGTCAAGGGACAGTAGTGCTCCTTGAGTTCTAAGTTTATTCTTCTTTTACTTTCTCAAAGTATGAACTTACTTAGAAACAGAGAACATGCTTTAAGGTTTATTCTACTTGTCCCCAATTTTTCGTGAGCTGTATCCACTCAGACCTTAATCCCCAGTGGTTTGTGTGTGTGTGTGTGTGTGTGTGTGTGTGTGTTTGAGGTACTGGAGGTTGAACCTAAGGCCTTTGTACTATGCTACATCCCCACTGTTTATTTTTTATTTTGAGACAGATTCTCACTGTATCACTAGCTGGGTTTAAACTTGCAGTCCTCTTGACTCAGCCTCCCAGAGTGCTGGGATTACCAGTATGCACCACCATTCCTTGCTAAACCCCAGTTCTGAGGAAGAGCTGTCTGGTTTCTCTTCTTGTAGGAATTACTTGGACTTCAAGTTACTAATAAAAGATACACAATATTATTAAAAGTATGCTCTTTGTTGAGTTCCATGATACAATTTTTGTGATACAAAGACTCCTGTGAGGTGGCTTTGGTTTGAATATATTTGTCCTGTTCAAAATTCAGGTTGAAATATGATTGTGTTTTGAGGTGGGACCCTCAAGAGTTGATCAGATTGTTAAGAGACAACTGCCTTTCTCATGGCAGAGTTCTCACTCTAGCAGGACTGGATAAGCAAGGTATCCCTACTTTCTTTTCTCTTTCACATTCACCTGCTTGCCCTGTCACTCTCTGCCACATCACATGTTATGTTACCCTTGCAAGACACCATTATGCCCTAGGATTCTGCAGCCCTTGTAACCATGAGCCACAATAAGCTTTCTACCTGATTTCAAGTGTTGTTTTGGCAACAGAAATTGGACTAAGACAAAGGTGTAGATATCTTTATCTTCATTTTATAGGTTAAGAAACTGCAACTTGTGTAATGTTTCGGGATGAAGTAGCAGAACCAGAATTCACAGCCATGTTTGTTTGCCCCCGGTGCTTGTACTCTTTGCTACTATCTTCGAGTATTCTAATAAACTCAATTTAAATGATACATAAATGAATGCAGGACTGGTTTCCAATAAATATTTACAAAGCAGGCAAGCTGAATTTCAACCCCTAAAATAGAAAAATCCACATACTTTCAGTTCTTCTCTAAGTAGTGCTTTGCTAATTTCAAGGTGAAGTTGATCATTGGAATAGGATTGGATTCACTTTAATAGCCCCTAAAATATAGTTAATATTTAAATCCATGAAAAATTTATTACAGTGAGACACATTACCATTAATCTCACTTAAAATACCCCCCACACCCCACTTAAAACACATTTACCTCATTCTTGCCACTTCCTGAAGCAATTCTGGAATTCCTCTTTTGTAAGTCTTTGTAAATTGTGATTTAAAATGTGGTGAATCTGCCACCAAGTGCCATCCAACAGAAAGGCAGGCTCATAAAACTACCTTGCATCCATCCTATTCACCAGGTCTGGCACTGTGCCACTTCTGGGTTTTCCCCAAAGCCAGAATTATCATGAAAGGCAAATATTTTGAATCCATTCAGGACATCAAGGCAACCTCAACAACACAACTAAAGTCACTCATAAGAGAAGACTTCCAGAATTTCTCCAGAAAGTGGTGAGAACACTAGGATATGTGTTTGAAGTGAGGGGAGATATTTTGAGGGGGATTAATGTCAATGTGTCTTTCATGTTAAAACATTCACCATATATTTATTGTGCTCTATATGTGCAGGAGAATTTTCCAGGCCTAAAGAATTTATCTATGAAACAAGATATCTTTGTGTGATGATTTCCATTGCCATTTTCAGGAATCAAAAGAATTTCTTCCAAAATGAAATTTGGTCATATGGACAAATATTCAAATAAGGGGAACTAGCCAAACCACAATGGTGGTGGACTGAGGAAAGTCAATCAATCAAAGGGGCCACTTCTCTTCATCTAAAATGTAAAATGAGAAAATACAAATTCAGTGTTGCTACATATTCATATTCAAGAATCTTGGATATTCACACAGCATCTTCTGGATCTTATACACCCTAATGCAGCCTCTAACCAAAGCTTTTCTTGTGCAAAAGGGCCGGTGTTCTTCGAATAAAGACAGTGGTGTATACATAATCTTACAAGAAGCTCATAGTTCACATATAACCACAGAGCAGTAAAGTATGTGTAGTACTATATAAGGCCAAAGTTTCTTTTAAATAAATAGAAAATACTGGAATTTAAATCAAAATTCAGCTATAAACATCTGATTCATTTAAAAATGTTAGCAGCAGGATATTCATTGACGCACTGTACAATAGAAGCAAAGAAAGCAGGTGCTGGCTGTAAGCATATCTAATGTTCGTAATAGGAAAGGATGAATATGATCAAAATACGTTATATACATTGAAACCTTTCCCCAAAATGTGAAACTAAGTGGGAGGGCGGCAAGAGAATAATAGAGGGGTACTCGAAGATGTTGTGTGCATGTACAAATCTGCTAAAATGAAACCCATTAATCGGTATCATCAGTGTTCCCTAAAAAACCTGGAAAAAATAAAGTAGGGTCATATACTAGCCAGATTCTAAGGCTAGTACATTTCCATGTCACTTAAAATACATAATGTAAATGTTACTTTTAAATTACGCAAAAATAAGCCTACAATTTTCTGTATTTATCATGATCCCTCATTGTATAATTTCTCGTAATACTGTGGGTTTGGGCAAATTTAATTTTACTAGGTCTTAAATGTGAAATGGGAATATTCACAAAGATCTCCTAGGCTGGGTAGAGAAACGGATTTGTTTATATAAGGATGGAGAATCTTGGTAAATCAGGGAGGTCTCGGGGAGTTTCAGTATGCATTTGAGTTGCCCTTTTCCAACAGCAGGCAATGAAATGGTGTGAGCAGGGTGGAGTAGCACATCTGGGCATGAGGGAGAGTTGTACAAACTACATGGTTACTGGCTTCTTTAAAGAGATACCCAGTGGGCAACTGAGTATTTCAAGACACTTGAATCAAAGTTTCTTGTGTTGGCACCACAAGAAGTGGAACTAAAGTTGATGCAACTGTTAGCCTCATAACTCCCTTGGTCCATAAAAATACATAAAAATTCCCTTCCTACTTTTCTACAAGAAGGGAGTCGAAACGGTAACATTAAAATGTTTCTCAAGGAAAACCCTATTTCAGGGCTGGCTTCGAAGCAGGTAAAAGGTCCACTTTGAAGCAATAATGGCTGAAGTGACAGTTTCCGGGCCTGCCATTTTGCTAAACGGACCACTTACTCCCTGGAAGTCATTCACTCCCTATAAATGGACCTCAAGGTAAAGCAGTGTCTTTGATGCTTGATCTTATTTGGGGTCACACAAGATCCGATGGATGGGCTAAAGAATTAAAATACTGTGCTATGTACCATAAAACCTTCTTACATTTTGTTAACATTTTCTTACATTGGAAGGACACCAAAGGTAGCAGAGAGTACACAGCACACCATCAATGTGCCTAACCCTAACTGATCACTAGATCTTAAATTCTCCTTCAAGCTACCTAGGTGCCAATTTTGTCACTTAGTCACATCCCTGAATTTAAATCTTATTTATAAAATTAGTTGTTTCCATGTTTACATTTAAAATTTTGTAGGCTTGAGATTTAACACAAACTCTTAAGGCATGAAATAATCACAGAAAACATATATGCCATCAGCAAAATTAAGTTTTTACTATTAATAAGAGAGTAACAATTCTGGTAGGTATTCAGCCAAATGCAAACAGAATGTAGCAAACAAATGGACATCACCCATTTCCATTTATTTTGCAAGAATGAAATCAAATGATTGTTACCACTGTAAATAACATTTTCCCCCTAATGGTGATGGGACAGGGGTAATTAATGCTGAAAGTTTTCTTCTATGTATTTCTTAATATACGAAGCCCTTCCCATATTATTATAGTAGTAGGTACATTAATAACATTATGCTTTTAAAATCTGGGCAATCCCTTATCTGCTTCATATGTTTCTACATGACAGCATCTGCAAATATGCAGATACATGTCTGCTGCAATCACTAAAACAAGAAAAACTGACTCAGATTCTACTTACATTTAAAGAAATAAAACGGCTAACAAATAAATAGGAAAACAGTAAACCTATGAAGAAATGGTGTATAGTCTAAAAATTCAGCTGTTAAAAAAAGACTCATGTCTACAAGTTAACAAAATATTTTATCTATTTTGGCATAAACTGGATCTAAGAAATCACTCTTAATCTAAGCACAGTCTACTTCACATTTAAAATGATTTACCTGGGTGACACACATAAGCCATAAAAATCCTCCAAAGTTTTATTTTTCTGTGTGAATATGTCATGATTGAGCTTTGGTTGCAAAATATTAGAGTTGAAGTGCATTTTTACAACTCAGTCAAATAGAAAGTGAGGTTAAAATGCTCCCATTTTATTTCTGCTAACCTAGCAATGAAGTCTAAAAGGCAAAAGTTTTAAATTATCAAAAATAAAAATATAAATGCATACACCATAACCCCAATGTGCCCTCCTATTCTTAAAGGTTTATAAAATAAATATTGTTCAGCAGTGAATTGGAGTTCATTTATTGACAACTACGAATATTTTTGCCAAAATCTCGTTGTTTAGATACCTTTCAAACCACTTTAATACAATGGTTAAAGAAAAAATTCAAAAGAGAAATAAGATGAGGATCCTTTGAAACATGTGTCCATGATCCTCTATAAAGACCAAAAGAATCCGAAGACCACATGGTCTCTTACAGGTGATCTATTTTGATGTCTCTGATTTGCTCCTCCTGGATGTCTCAGAGGTGGGCTCCCTTGGAATTCAGATCAGATGACAGCTGTGTGGCAATCAGTAGTTGCATCCCAGTATAATAAAATCATGAAGCAGAGAGGGAGGGGATGGTTAGGCAAATGCCACTCCTCATGGCACTCGTATCACAAATGTGAGTCTGCTGAAATCCATAACACTCTCCCACCAAGGATGGTAATCCACATGAGAGAGTTCTGCACTCAAATGCCTCTCCTCTGGAATTAAAACACAGCTCTGTCTCTGCTACCGTGTTACCTAAAACAAAATAAATAAGTGAGCATTTGATATCTCATACGCACTAAAGATAACCCTTCCAACCATGGAACAAATAAGTCCTTGTTTGTGTCACTGGTGTAGACTTTATCAGTTTGTACCATTATCTGTAACCAGCCTCACTAAATCAACCCTTCAAACAAAGTCCTTTGCATTTCTTTTAAGTCTTCTATCACAGGGTATTCTATACCCTAGATTTGCACTCGGTGAGGTTATAAAAATCCCATCAGATGAGGTACGCTCATCGCCCATCGTTTCATGCATGCTCAGCATGCTTTGTTAGTGGCAATAAAATTTTTTCAAATGAATGCTGATTTAAATCATTGTGTGTTGAGATCAAAATTTTGCCTTCATTATTTTTTAATGCAGTTATTGTATTTTTAAAAATGATTATTTTAAAAAAACTTCTATGTTCAATAAAAGCATATCTATGAAGAAAGAATCGTATTTCTAACTGTTAAACATTTAAGCTCATTACTTACAACCTGAATAAAAGTACAGCAGTATCTATAGTTTTCTTTGGTCAGGTAAAAAAAAAAAAATTTGCAGGCTAATTAATACACTAGCTTAGAGGGGAAGGAGTTTAAGATTTTAACATGTATATGCAAAGAAAAATTTTCAAAATACACTGTATTATTTGATAACATAATCATCATCCCTGGTTTTTAGGTCCAATCAGGCATTTATTCAAATCTCAGCTTTGCTATTGACTGACATATGTATGACCTATATTTATGTACTCAACAAAAGAATAGCTCTTTTGTTTGGCCTTTGCAGCAAACCAAACAAAAACCTTGTCCTAATGGAGCTTGCATTCTAGGTAAGGACCTATAAGACCTTTTCTGCACAGAATTAAATATAGTGCATATCTTCAGCCTTGCAGGTCTTACAATCCTTACAGCCACTACTGAACTCCGCCTTCATGCCACTCACAATAGCAGCCGTAGACAACAGATAACTGATGGGTGTTGTTTTGTTCCAATAAAACTATCTAGTGGTACTGAAATTGTATTTCATATAATTTTCACGAGCTAAAAACATGTTATTCTTGTTTAAATTTGTTTTCCAACCATTTAAACCTGTGAAACCCATTCTTAGCTCTCAGGTCATAACAAAACAAAAAACAAATCACTGGATGTGGTCCACAAGCTAAACTTACTGACTTATTCCTGAGGAGAAGGTAGGACAAGCAAATACATGAGAGCAGGATAATGGAGAACAGAAATCCTGGGACAGGAATGGTCACTGTTACACACAGGATTCTCAGGAAAGGGGAGAGCTGAGGAGATACTTGAAGGCAATGAGAGGAAACTGCACCAACTACAGAAGAACTTTTCAGGCACAGAGGAAGAGATGAAGAACAAGGATGTGAGGTAAGTGAGAAGGTTTTTGCCCTTCTCTAGAAAAGGTATAAATATGAGCTGAGGAATGCTTGGCCTGACCATCCATATAAAGGGATCACTTTGGCCCACGTGACCAAAGAGGAAACCACCAGGACTTCCCCCAGACAAGAAAACAAGGTGAACTCCAAGGTCTTTGGCGTGATCAACTGGATGATGGAGTTAACCATGTTTTCAGGTGGGGTAGATTATCTCTTAGCCTTCATTTCTTTGCCAGCGAAAGGTCTCCTTCAGTTGTAGGGAAGAGTGAAAGAAACACAAAGATTGAATAGTAGGCCCAGTGCCTGTCACATGGTTAGCAGTTGGAAAATGGTGGCTATTGTCTTGTTCATTCTTCCCAGATGTGTCAGGCCTCTGTACAGAACCAAAAGCATTTAGAACCAAGTATCAGTCTACACCAAAGACATAATTCTCAAAAATATATTATTTCAAGTGATTTGGTCCCTATGACCAGCTCATTTTGGGAAATGACACTGAAAGTTAGATGATAAGATACTCTCATGCTTCTTTTCCTTTAAAATTATTGTTCCTATCACATGTGGAAGATTTGATTGCTATTTTTAAAGTTTTGATGCATACAAAGTTACTAACATGCCAATACTAGCTCCATTCCCATGCATCAGGGCATCCTGACTACAGAGATCAGAGGAGACAAGACTTGAAGGTGAAGCAGTTATCTCTGATAGATCCTGAAAAACAAGTGGAATTTTGGAAAGGGGAGAAGACAGCAATGGGTCTGGAAATTAAATGGGCTATATGATGATTGGAAATGAGGGCCCTGAATTCAAGATGCTTATACTGTGAATTAGTTACCAATGGAGACCCAGTGATGGCATCTCACCAGGGAAGGACCTGAGCGAAAAGTTTACACTGGTGACAGTGAAAACAGGATAAAAGCTAATTAAAGGTGACAATAGGTAGAGAGCTCAGTAAAACTAGTGACTTTCTCATACAGTTTATCACAATCACCCCAAGGGCAACATTTTTAAAGCATGCTTTTCTAAGCCCTGCCAAGGTTTACTATTCCAGAATATCCTAGAGATAGGGTCTAAACTGTATTTTTAACAAACCGCTGTGATGACTATTCTGTAACCACAATGCCATTAAACCTTGACATTCACCTGGGGTGGTAGCCTAAGAGACAGAAAAAGATCTCAAGTAGGAAGCCATTTGAGGAAGATACTGGACAGGACTTGGATTATTATTACAGTAAGGTGGTTCCTGAAGAGTACTGTTGCTTTTATTTTTTTAAGTTTCTGTTGTTTCCAATGACTCATACATTATTTTTATCTCTGGTCTGACCAATGGGGTATCATAGGTTATTATCATAGCACTAACCTGTCTGAAAAATTGAACTCTCTTGAGGCTTAAACAAATATGTGCGAGTTCTATTCTCACCTCATCCCTCTTAGAGTTTTCCAATAAGAAATATCAGAAATTTTTAGACACTTAAACTTTAAAGAGCAAAATGAAATAAGAAAGGTAGGCAGCTTGCAAAGAGCTGTGGAAAAAGTACCCTATTTACTAAACCTGGGAACTATGACATTTGAGGTCAGATTACGGCTTGTTGTGGGGACCATCTTGTTGTCTGTAGGAGGTTTCTTAGCATCCTTGATGTCAACACACAGATGCCAAGAGCATCCCCTTCTCAACACAAGACAATGAAAAAAGGTCCTCACACACTGCCCCATGTCCACTCAGTGGCAGAACTACCCCCAATTGAAAGCTGCCCCTCTAAAGCTATAGTTCTTCATCCTTAGTAGAGATTTCTAAAGTAAGAATATTAAAAATGTGAAATTTTTTAAGATTCAATGCCATTTGCTCCTAACCGGCAAACAATACAAAATCCCTGGCAAATGCTTGACTTCAGTGCTAGGAAGATTTTATACACTTGTTAGAAGTCTTAACTCTGACAACTTAAAATAGGGAAAAACTGTTCAGCCCAGAGAATGCAGCAAAAGCCAACATTCAATTAGGTAAAGTAGAATTGAGGCAAAACAATAGAGTTACATTTTCTTATAGGAAGTAGTAGCTGCACCTTCTCTGGAGACGCTGAAAACTATATTGGTAGAGTAAACTTGATGCCAGTGTTTTATATCTGGGAAAGATGACTGGCTAGGGAATTCTCTCTTATTTTCTTATCTTCAGCTAAGACCATTAATATCTCAACTGCTTACTCTTCATATTTGCATTTAAATGGAATATAAAATTCTGACGTTGGCTTACTGTGAATGATTTGATTTTTCTAGCCTGTCTGTGTTTTGATGCTGCTGTGCATGAACTGTTAAAAGAAAATACAAACTGTTTTGTTATACAGGCAACACCTCCTCTAGGGAGGCAATTGCTCCGCCTTTATGGGACTGCTGTCTCTCCTGTGGTGTGTGGTCTGCACGAATTTCAAGAAAAAGATATAGCTTCCAGGGCACTAAGCTCACCCTGGAAGCTGGTCTCAGCTCCACAGATGACTTTATTTTGTATTGTGGTATAAATCATGGCAAACAAAATGTTTTATGCAGTTCAAGTCACATTGACTTAGATTAATAAAGGAAACAAAGTTTCATGACTTTCAGATTATTCTCAAGTGGCATATCACTAAAAAAAAGCAGTCCAAGTATCATGATGGCTTGGGGAACTGTATTATGTTTCTACAACTTTTCCAAGCACTAAATGAAATGTCACTACCATTGAGAATTTAGCTAGAGCAAACTTATATTCCCAGCACATAGAGGCAAAATGCCCCTAAAGGTTTGCTTCCTGCTAATGCCCTCTCTAATTGCACATAAATAGTGAAAGAGAGAGAGAACTGCTCTACCAGGAGGACTACTTAAGACACAGTCTTTTCTGGGATATAGTTGGCTTCTACTCATAGTCTTGTTTTACATCTATATCTAAAAATCAATACAAACACCATCTTCTAACTGTTATTTCTTAGTTTATAAGAAATACAATGAAAAAAAATTTAGCACTGATAGATGTAAGACCTTACCTCATTAGAGACTTCAGTATTTTTATTTAGGGAGCACTTAGGGGAAAATGACTGAAAGGGTCAGGCAGGATAGTGGAATAATCCTGAGGCAGTGTTTGCTTTGCAAGCACATTGAGTTTACAGAGCTAGGAAGTTTATTGGGAGTGACTCACAAGGAAGGCTGGCAGAAACATTGGAAATGTTAACTTCCTTGCTCCTTCAATAAATGACTTCAAGGATTTGCAAAGCCTTGGATATAAAAGAACTCAGTCCTCCCTTGGTATCCATGGGGACCTGTTTCAGAACCACCACAGAGACCAAAATCTGCAGAAGCTCAATTCCCTTACATAAAATGGCCCATGTTTGAATATAACCTATCTACATCCTGCCATATACTTTAAATTATCTGTGGGTTCCTTGTTATACCCCAAATAATGTAAATGCTATGGAAATAGTTTTATATTACATTTTAGGGAATAATGACAAGAAAATTTTGTACAAGTTCAGTATAGATGCAATTAAGTTTTTCAAATATTTTCCATCTGTGGTTGCTTGATTTCTTAACTCAGACCCTAGGGATACAGAGGACCAACTATACACCAGGATATAACACTATCACTAATAGTGACAGGTTACCTGATACCAGCAATTAACATTGAAAACGGTCTTGATTTTGCCATGATGATTTTGACTATAATAAGGAACTGACTTAATATTCTATGATCATTTGGGATATGATAACATCAGTTAAAGCTTAATTTAAAATGTATAAAATCATATATATTTTATGTGTTAGATTTAATTTCTTATATTAATAGCATTATATTTACATACATATTTTGTAGAATCTTGTTTATTATATTTTATATATACTCTCCAGATAAGCAGTCTGTTTTGGATCTCAGTTATTGAAGGTGAATGAGAACTCTTGGTGTTTAGTTATTCAAAATATTCATAAAAGGAGAAGCACAAGAAAAAAGCAAACTGACCATGCTACATTATACTTCCTCAGGGCCAAATCTCAGCAACCTGAACCAAAGCTTCACTTCATCCCAGTATGTCCAACTCTGATAATCTCAGAATGACTTCTGTGTTAATTTTTATTCAAGAACTAGTCACCAACGTATTCATCTAGCTCTGGTACTATCAAGGTGAGCAAAACAGATATAGGGCCCAACCTCCTGGTTCCCCCATTCACCAGCAAGCTGTAATAAACAAATGAGTACAGACATCCATGTAAAATGTAGCCATGGTAAATGTTCAGAGATACAGGGCCATGCCCCCAGTAAGGAAAGAATTCCCTGAAAAAACCAAGGTTCACCAGAAGAGGGAGAGAAGCACATTCCATACAGAGGGGACAGCGCTGCAAAGGCACCAAGGTGAAAGGGACTATGAGAAGACAAAGAGGCGTGGAACAGCAAACCAAGGACTAGATGCTGCCAGATTATCTATGACAGGCTGAACAGGCAGAAGCCAGTGAGCCAAGGACCTAAGGGAAGCCCCTAGACTAGCTTAGAGGACAGGCATTTCATAGAGTCTCTAGCCATCATACGGAGGCTGGAGTCTCGCCGAGATGGTGGATGGAATAAGAAAAGGAGCTATGGACATGAGTTGTGGAGGGGAGGAGTAGTAAAAGTCTCAAGTACAAAGTAACCAGTGGATGCAGGGAGAGTGGAAATATGTTAGAGTTTTAGTTGAAAATGGGGTAGACACCCTTCAGAGACAAGGACTGCAAAGAGGACTACTGAGGAGGAAAGGAACTGTTGACTCATAAGACCTGATTAAGAGTCTTCAACCATTCAGTCTCTGTTAAGGCAGAAAGTATTTCTTCTTGAGTTAATCATCTGTGTGTGTATTCTTGCCATGCTGCTTTAATACACTCTTTTGTCACCTCTGAAACTCTCCCTAAATTAATAGTTCACCCACCAAATCACTTGCTCTATAAAACCTGGAACAGAAGGTGATGCTGAGAGAGGGGCTTCTCTGCAAGGCCAGCGTCATACAAGGGCATGGCCAAAGCTGACTTGTCAACATACAATAATGCTGTTCTTCTCGTGGCAGGACAAAATCAAGGGGAATTAACAAGGCACTGCAGTTGTAAATGGGAGGTGTGTTTCATCTATACTTGCCTTTGTGGTTTTGACTTTATTCCCACTGCTACAGGACCAACCTGAGTAATCGGGCAGCACTTTGCAATCCTCTCCTTCCAAGCACGGGTTCATGTGGCACCACCATTTCTGAATCACGATGGAAGCTGAAAGACAGAGGCCATATGGACAAAATAAAATTAAACACAAATTAGTACATTGACTCAAAGGCAGTTAATGAGAATTACTTCACTATAATAAGTAAATTTAGTGAGTACAATCATCTAAGCACTCTACAAAGTCAAATACGTCCTTTTTTGTAGTTGGCTCTGTGATACAAGCTGGTAAGCAAAAGCTTTGTGGGAGACCTGCCTGAGTTTTCATATGGCTGTATTACTTTCTAGATTTTCTGATGACCTTGGACTAGTTCTCCAACTTCTCTTCACCTCAGTTTCTTCACTTAAGAATTGGGAATAAAAATAAATCCTTGCCCCAGGTATCAAAAGTAGAAAGCAAATCCACGCAAGGAACTCTGCCAAATTTGGACCAGTCATTGTGGTCTCAGGAAAAGTTAGCGATTTGACCGTGGGTATTTTCAGTTGCATAATGGTAGGTGTTGATCCTGCAATGGTGTCATGATGGATGCTCTTTGTTAATTAATAGCAAACACAAAGCAGTAAAATTGCATTCCTGGGCCATTCCAGTTAGTGGAAGCCAACTAAATTGGGAGGGCCTTGCTTTTCCTGACCTAGTTAGTTGGGTGAATAGTTTAGACTACTTAATTCACTTGTGCACTCACTTTTACCTCAGCATTCCCAGAGTAGTCTCCCCCATGAAATGATACGTGTTTTAAGTTTATAAAGCAGAAAATAGCAACCCAGATCTCTGGAACAGAAGTTGAGGAAACTTCATCATTTGGCTGGTTAATCCCACAGATTAACAGAGCAAAAAGAAAAAAAAAGGATTGTGAATAAACTTTTAAGAAGAACACAATCATTAGGGTAGAGGTAAGGCAAATAGCATTGGCCCCCTTTTTGTTGTTGAAACACAACACTTACATAGAAAACATCCCTCCAGGGGATATTTTGGCTTTCCCTTTGGATAAGAGAGAACTAGAGCTGTGATGGTAAACGTTTTAGAGACAAGTGCCCAAACTGCAACCCAAAACTCACTTATTTATCACAACATGCCAACACTGTAATTAATCCTGAATACCGAGGTTTTAGGTTAGAAGAAATCAACTCATGCATTAACATCTTTTGTCTTAAAAATAATGTGCATCCCATAGGTTTGCCACTATTAAATTATAGTCTGTTTCTGAACTAGAGAGATATGTGGCCCATAGGTTCTTTTTAAATTTTAAAATATTGACATATAAAGATTATATAATCAAGCCATATAACATCTTTTAATATACATATGCATTATGCAATGATTACCAAAAATTAAGTCATCCATCATCACCCATGCTGCACACAGATTCCCAGAACTTATGACTTATACTGAGATTTTGTACCCTGCACCAACGTCTTTCCATTCCCTTTCCCAGCCCCTAGAAACCACAATTCTACTTTTATAGGTTCCATAATATATCAGATGATACAGTATTTATATTTCTGTTCCTGGTTTATCCTACTTAGTATAATATTCTTCAAGTTTATCTATGCTGACAAAAGATGGCAGAATTTCTTTTTCATAATGAATAATATTCCATTATGTATATAAACTATATTTTCTTTATTCATCTCATTAACAGACACTGATATTCTAATTTTCAGGCATTGTGAATAATGCTATAATGGAAGTAAGTGTGCAGATATCAATAAAAGATACTGAGTTCAGGTCTGGGAATATAGCTCAGTGGTAGAATAATTGCTTAGCATGCAAGAGGCCATGGGTTTGATCTCTAGTGCTGCACACACAAAAAAAGGAGATATTGATCTCATATCCTTTGGGCATATACCTAGAAGTGGGGTTACTGAATCATATGCTTTTCTCTTTAATTTTTTTGAGGAACTTCTAGACTGTTTTCTATGATGGCCATCAAAATTTCCATCCCTCTCAACCATATGTGTGTGCCCTCTTCCCTACATCCTTGCCAGTACTTGTTTTCCTTGTCTTTTTTGATAAAAGCCATCCCAATAAGTATTGGGTAATATTTCATTGTGGTTTTGTGTAGAGGACCACCTGAACAGCTCTCCTTGAATAAAGAGCAATTACCTCCACTTTAGCTAAACCTGGCCCTATCTCTATGCACTGATATGTACAGAGCTGGCTAAGCTATTTCCTTTTCCCTTCAATTAGCTCTAAGCAATGTAAATAGGACCAGCTGAGGTACTAATGCATCATCTTTGAAGCCAGATGACAGTCGCTGTTTCCCTACCTTAGTGATTCCCTCTAAATCCAGTGGGAAGGCAGAGCCACACAGCTCTAAGGCCGTCAACTGGGTTCCAGTCTCAAGATAAGAGGCTATGACTTCCCAGGGCAGAAAAGGTTTGCACATCAGAACTGAAGCACAAGCCTCCTGAACATTAAATGCTACCTCAATTGTGTTATGCAGATTGGTCTTTCTGCATATCCTTCTCTCTACATATTGCAGAAGTGCTTTCTGGCCTCCTAGCTAGCCCAGTTCACAGTACTCAAGTAATTCCTATAATTCTCACAGTCACTTGTCCTTTAGCCACTGTCTTCTTCACAAATTAATAAAATCTGGGTTAGCCTCTGTGTTGAGGTCTTTGTTCCACAAATCCTCATCTGGACTGGACTCAGGAACCCTTGGCTGTCCTTAACTATACATATGTCTTAGTGCCTTTAATCTTGCTGTGGGTTGCACTAGAGGTGGTAGATTGGAATTAATTTGCCAGGATTCCAATAACATCTCCATGGGATTACAAATACAAACTTACTGAACCACAACAAGGACAGGAAGAGGAACCTCTACAGTTTTGATTTGCATTTCCATTATGATTAGTGATGTTGAGCGCTTTCATACACCTGCTGGACATTTGCATATCTTCTTTGGGGGAAATGTCTATTAAGGTTCTTTGTCTAATTTTAACTGTGTTTTGTTTTGGGTTAGGGTTAGGGTTAGGGTTAGGATTAGGGTTAGGGTTAGTGTTTTAGTTGCTTATATGTTTTGAATATGAATTCCTTACAGAAATATAGTATGCAAATATTGCCTCCCATTCTATAGGCTCCCTTTTGTTTTTGTTGATCATTTCCTTTGCTATACAGACACTTTTTGATTGGATGTACTTCCACTTGCTTTTGTTTCCTGTGCTTCAGGTGTCCCAGCCAAACAAATGACTGCCAACACCACTGTCAAACTTGTTATTTTTATGCCTGTCATAGAGATGCAAACCCCATGGTCCAGGGGTATTAAGGGACTCAGGCAAGGCCATACAATTTTTTAAAATTTCTTTTAAATTTATTTATTTATTTGTTTTTATTTTTAAAAAGCAAAACAGAAAAAAGCATAGAAATAATATGGAATTTCAAAAAAAGTAAGAAATCAACAGTAGTTAATATATTACAATATTGTTATCTTAGAAGTTATTGTTCAGGTTACAAGATCCAGAATAAGTAATAATAATAGAAAACTGAAAGAGTAATAAGATCCAAAATATACAACAGGTATTGTAATAATGAAAGGGAAAGAAAGTGCTCAAAAGGAAAGAACAACTGGGATAGGGGAAAGGAGAAATGGAAGAAAGGAAAGGATTATATGTATGTAGGAATACACATATAACTGTATGTATGTATATGTATGCAAGGTTTTTCATGCAAGGCCATAAAATTCGAAAGCAGTCAAACTGGAGTTTGAAGGAAAGTAGTCTGTAATGCTTGATACATTGTGTCAATTTGAGTTTAGAAGTTTAAGTGACTCAGGAGGGAGCCAGGGTCCTTACTTTGTAAACATCATCATTCTGTGGATGAGGAGGGTAGGGAGATGGTGTGAGTGCTAGACCCCCCTCTTGGTGGGAGATTAGCCTGCTTACAATATAAGGGAGGAAAAGAGGCTCACTCTCCCCTCATTTTTGCTCTTTTTGCTTTTGCTATCTCCTGCTGCCTTGAAGTATTGTCCCTGTACCGTGCACCCTGCTTTGGAGCCAGCTGATTATGGATTAAAACCTCCACAAACTGTGAGCTAAATAAACCTTTCCTTCCTTCATTTTAGGTAACACATACTTTATTCCAGCAACAAGAGAAAAGTAACCAAGACACAGTCTAACAGTAGAGCTTATGTGCTGACTCTCATAATATATACCTTTATACCAGAGCAATCCAGCAGGAAAAAAATCTTATATGGAAGCTGCAACAAAGTAACTCAGTGAGTCTATATAGCGAGACAAGCACTATGAGTACAGGATGATTTCATAATCCTGAAGTGGGTCATCCATGGCCACTGTTCCCAATTCTGACCAAATTGGGATGATTTCATGATATATGATGATACCTATCAAAACCAGTACCACCTCAGTCAGGTAGATTTGTCATCAAAGAAAACCATTTGCTATTTAAATCAGGAAGTCCCAATACTGAGAGAGGCAGACCACATAACTTACTTTGTCAGAGAATACCTTTGAACTGGGGTGAATGGATAGGAAGCCTGAGAAAGCTATAAATTTTTTGGCTCTGAATATCATAGCAATCTCACAAGTGCATGGAGCTGTGTCAGTTTCAAAGTGCTTTTATAAATTGTTCCTTTCCTGATTGTCCCAATAAGCTTCAAACGCAGGAAAAGGAGGCAGATTCAACGAGAATAAAAACCAGATCTCTCTGCAAAGTTAGTGAAATAAGGGTGGAGGCACTAGAATCTAGAGTATCTTGCTCTCTATTATGCATTCTTTCTACTATACCACCATGTACAGATTTTATTTTACTTATTTATATTAGTCTAATTGTATAAGTTTACGATGTATGCTGCAATAATTTCGATTCAGGTATATTGTGTGTAATGATAGTTATTTCCATCCTGATGAACATTTAATTTTTTTTCTGATTAACATGCACTAATTGCACATACTTGTGGGGTACAGTGTGATATTCAGCACATGAATACAATAGGTGCTGTTTCTCATAGTGCTACACAGTCATTATTTTCTGAAGCCTTGGTTTGATCCCAAGTGGCTACAAAGATAACTAAGAGATGGTTTTCTGGAAAGGTACCAGAGCTCTGTGAAAAGAAGCTTTGATAGGTGACTACTGGCCTGGTCAAGTAAAAGAGGGTTGGAGGATACTGAATGTCCCACAGAAGACACATGTGGCTCCACCGAGAGGACATCAGGGAAGCAGTGGACACAAGGTAAGGAGGAAGTCTGGAGCTCTGGACTCCACTTGTTCTCTAAGCAGTGGCAATCCACAGAAGCTGTGTGAGTGAGGTAGTTCAACAAGACAGGGAAACCTGGGGCCTACAAAAGTAGCTTGGCAGGGGATGCCAGCAGCACAGAAACAACTCTGAAAGGGCAGACCAGTTGCAGGGTGAGCCCTGAATAGGAACACAATGAATCAGAGTATCTTAGCATCACTGCAGTGTATGTCAGCACTTCCAGGGCCATGGGGGCACGCGATACCCCTGTTGCCAAAAACCTGGAAAAGGAGCTTGAGGGCAAAAAATAGCAAACAATGGATTCAGATATCTATCACAGAAAAGCATCCCACTTCTAAACTGTAAAGGAATTAAAATATTTTATTTGCCTTTTAAGGCTTTAAATAAAGGAAACAAGCTCAAAGTCTCAGAAATGTGTTTAGCAGTTTCCCTTCACTTAATTTGAAAATATGGAGTGCAATAGACTGCTTAAAAATAAAAATCATTTCCGTATCTTACAGAAGCGTGCACTGAGTAAGGAGTCCCCACCAATAGATTTGCCCATAGTGAGATTCTTCTGTGAAAGACCTCATAGCAAATGCTCCTTCAGAAAGAAAAACCATAAAGTAGCCACCACAGTAACCCAACCATCTGCTTCAGATTCCTTTACAAGTTAAGTACTAAGGGCTCCTAACAAAGGCAAGAACCTCCTTAAAGGTGAACCTGACGGGGATAAGTTGATTAGACAGTGAGGACGCTGAATCTTTCTGTGTATCCCGAATGCAAATTTAAGCTGTGATAAAGGACCAGGAGTAAGATTCTGTTAAACTACTGACAATGTCTTCTCACTTTTCTGAGCATTTTCTTCTTAGGAAAAAATTTTGTAGAAGGCAAATATTGTCTTCCTATTGAAATATGCCTCTCAAATGAAAAAGTGTCTCACCACTTCTATTTTTAAGTTAATTAAAATCTTTTAAAAGTCTCATCCTTCTGATTTAGAAAATACATAATATCCACTAGTCTCAAGATGCCAACCTGTAATGAATTTATAGTTTTATACAAAAAAATGAGAACATAAAGACAGTGACAGTGACCAGTTAACTCTGACATGATCTTTTCTAAGTGAAAATTTAATGTGACTAATTGGCTATTTCTCCTTTGATGAATTTTCTAAACTCTGTTTTATAAAATATCACTGTTCAATAAAACACAATTATTTATTTGTATAGTCACTTAAATAAGCACACCTTTGAATCTCACTTTTCAAGAGTTGGTCTTTCATGTATTGACTTAGGTGCATTGACATGGATTTAAGGCTTTGCTGAGAAGGTGTATTTGCATATATAAGCTATGGGTAGAATGATTAGGAAAACATTTTCCTAGAATATGTATCTCCCAGAATATGCTCTGAGATTTTAATGTATCTTTAGTTATTTCAATATGCTCACTGTGTTCTTGAAAAATGAAGCTGTTTTTTAACTTTTATATTATTGTTTCAAGAAAAAAAATAATAACAATTTAAACAACCCAACACACATAGAAGCAGAAAAAAACTAGTAATTTTTTAAAGGAATCTTACTTGCACAGTCTGCCAATAACACATTATGGTTTTCCAGAGTACACAGGATCATGCATAAGTGCTGTACAGACTGATCTTGGTAAACTGGGTTTGTCCTCCTTGCTAAGTGCATCCTCACACAACAACATCCCCACACACTGGGGACCTCTAAGCCAGGGTTTACCAACCTTGGAACTACTGACATTTGGGGCAGATTGATTCTTTATGCAAAGTCTTTCCTGGGCATTGCAAGAAGTCTAGCAGCATTCATGGCCTCTGCATGATAGGTGCCAGTGGACCCTCTCCCAAGTGTCAAATGTCTTCAGAGGGACAAAATCACCTCTGGGGGAGAAACATTAATGTATAACTTCTAGGTCTACTCAGCTCAAGACTCGCTCCAAGCTTTGGCCATGAAAATAGTCCTAATCCATGGTAAACACCATGCCATTTCTACCCTGTCTACCTGCCGTCCCCTACCATAGGCAACTCCACAAGTCTAAAATCTACATGCCTCCCACTTGCTTGCTCTCTCACGCAAATCCTGGGAAACCCACAAAACCTATGCCAACAAGACGACCTGTAAAATGAAAACAAAAATCACATTTTTCCTTTTTAGAAATCCTATGGTGCTTTATAGGAACTCTGCCCATAGCAGTTCATAGCCTCATTTATTGACATACTCTGTTCATCTACTCTCCTAAAATGCAAATTCCTCTAAGGAATTAAATCCTCCAACATCAAAGTCTCTGTTAACCGCTCTAGTCCTACCATTCCCCAGCAGACCAAGCTAATTCTGGTTCCCAAATGTTTCCCACTCATTCTCAGAAGATTTGTGCTGCCTTGTTCCCTAAATTCCTCCAACCCCACAGCCCTCTGCTTAGTAAACTGAGACCTCCTACTTCCCAGAGGGCCCACCTCTGATGTATCCTCTGTTCTGCAATGGAGTTCTTCACTTACGAGAATTTATCTGTGTCTCTTAGCTGGTGAGCCGTGAGCTCCCTGAAAGCAGGACCTAAGTCTCATGATCATTCTATCCCCTGGCATCAAGGACAGAGTAGCAAGAGGTGCTCAGTTAAAATTTGATGAAGGAACCATATGCAATGCACATGCCTTTTTAACACCCACAGTACTTTTGCAAAGTAATACCCACTGTCATGCACATGACTATCACTGACGAAAGCTCTCAGAACTGCTTTATCTTTTACATGGCGAGGAAAACATCTAATTGAAAAATCCAATGAAAATACATCATAAAGAGAAGCCCTGTGTCTCACTGTACAGTCCACAATGCCATGAGAGTTGGTGCAGACAGTAACTCTTATCCTTAAATCTCAGAAAAGTGTCAGAAACTAGAGCATCATTGGAAGATTTAAAAAACAGCCTTAAATGTAACTGTCTTCCATTCTGCAGCTTTTGTCTCATTAATCTCTTAAACTCAATGTTTAGAAAACATTCATTTTGACACAATAAATTAGGCTTCCTTGTACTACACATGTATCTCATTTTATCATAAAACCATTCAGAATTATCTCTATAGAGCTAGATTTTGATAAATGTGCAGAATACAGCTCCCATCACAAAGCAGCCCTGGGTAGGCCAGATTCAAAAGGAAGAATGCTTACCAGCTAAACACTTACCAGCTGAGCAGGTGCCTGGCTCAGGACCCAAAGACCAATAGTCTCAATCAAATCATTCCCCATTCCTCTTCCCAAATCCTGAACACGTATTAAAGATGCACTTCAATAATGAAAGGGGATTTCATAAGTTAATTATAACAAAAAAGTTTGGGAAGGAGGGATAAAACAGATGATTTTTCTATTTAACTAATAAAAGCTATGGTTTAACAGAAAAACATTGAAAATACTAGATAAGCACCTGCGATGTGGATTAACAAAAATACAAAAAGGATATTCCAATCTCTGTGTCAACATTAATAAGTGCCCTAATCTGACATCATCTTGCCTTTGTTTTAATTTAAATGTAAATTTGGGTGAATTTTATACTTTAGATTCTCTTTATTCTTATTGACAAATAAGATAATAGGAACATATCAGCAAAGAATGGGTCTTCCCATATGCTAATTAACAGCATGTTACTGCATAATTATTATGGGATAAAGATTAAACAGGTAAAGCTAAAAAGCCCTAATGAAAACATTCAGATAGGAAACAGAAGATCAGGGGGATAGAAGCAGACATACATCCTAACTAAAGCTTAAACACACTACAGCACCCCAATTACTTTGATCCAATAAACTATATGGAACACAGACTGTTTGCCAGGTGATGCTAGGTGCAGGAGATGCTCAGAGGAAGACATAGTCACAATCTGAACTTTCAGGATGTTGGTATTCTCTGGCCGTAAATGTTACACCCATCCAGCATCGCCTGCACTTTGCAATATCAAACTTCTAGTCACAAGTGCCTGTTTGAATAGAAATTCATGATAGCCCCTCTGACACGCATTACTATACTGGTATGTCATCATCATCACATATAGCTATCTCTATCTAGACATAAAGGAGAAAGAACATTTGCATCACCACAGAAAGTGCTAGTGCTACAGAGACCCTGTTCAGATGCCACATAGCAGTCTCCATCACTGATCCTATGAAGCGAGGGAGGTAATTTAGTTAAGCTGTAAGACTTTGCTTTGCCACAGACATAACCAAAATGTCCATGAATAGAGGAATAGTTAAATGAATTATCACCTATCTATTCAACGGCATGGTATGGAGCAGCAGAAAAATCCTAATTAAATTCACTGGCACCTCTAGATCTCTACGACGTAATACTGACAAAAATAAAAAGTAGATGGACTAAGAAATATCCATTGTGATACTGTTTGTGAAAAAACACAATTCATATTGAAACCTGCCACTGCTGGCTACATAATTATCTCCAAGTACACAAATACATAAAGAACTATACCGACAAACGATAGTTATGCCAAGGGTGGTTGCCAAAGAAGATTTTATCTAATTTAAAACATGCTAGTTTAAGGTGACAGGATGGTTAATTATGGCATATCAACTTGGATGGAATAAGAAACTTCTAGTGGATTAGTACAGCACAGTTCTGGGTTTGTCCATGAATGATTAACGTGAAGGCCACAAACTGAGGATGGAAGACCCAATCTGAACGTGGGTGGCAACAAGCAACAGGATTGTAGCCTGGATAAAACCAAAAGGGGAAAGTAAAAGGAAGTCATTCCTTTCCTTCTTGGTCAGAGCTCTGTCTTCACCATTGCCTTTGGATGTTTTTCTCCAGCTCCTTCAGGCTCCCAGCACAGACTCCTCAGCCTTCCAGCTCGCATCCTTGAGCTTTCTGACCTGGACTTGCATTGGACTCTGCAGTGGGCTCCAGGCCTTCGAACTTCTACTGGCTCCTCCAGCTCTCCAGCATGCAGATGGCCATTTTGCATTCTTCCACCCCTGATTCCACAGGAGGTCACTGTAATAAGCCTGCCCAGTAGATCCTTTATGTAATCCTAAATATGTATTTTTGTATTAAGTCTAGTTGTCTAGTGAGCTCTAATACAGGTAAGATACTCATATTTTCTTAAAGATGGGAACAACTGTTGTTACTTTGTCAGTACTTTTCAGGCCCTCATAAAAAATGCTAAATACTATAAAGCATTATATATAAGGCTTTTTAAATCAGAACATTCTAGGCTAGACAGGATACAAAAATAGCTTATATTATGATTCACAAGTTCCTCCAAGAAGTTTAAAACCTACAGAGGCAGGCAAATGCAGTTGTTACCTTTCTAGACCATTCTGTGATTAGGGACAATGAGTCAACCTTCCTTCCTTCGTACTAAAACTAGTTCACGGACAGCCAACGCAGGGAGATGAAAATAGGAGCTCATCCCTGCCCACAAGCTGCTTACAGAAGAGTAGGAAGGTAGCCATTCAGCAAGTTTTTGTAAAATGGGATGCGTGTCATGAATTAGAAGTATGGGGAAGCAAAAATATGCAGGATTTTTGAAAGCAGACTAGGAATTAACACAAATACATGTGATAACAAGGAAGACAATAATTCAGGAAAAAGAATATGAAGAGATGATAGGGAATGGAAGGAATTTTAGTTTGGAAAATGTAGAGTGGTTGAAAGGGAGCACTAAGACAGAGCCAGATCCTGTGAGGTTTTGTGAGACATGATAAGGAATCCCACATTTTTTTTTCCTAGAGACAAGGAAAAGTATTTTAAAGCATGAGAGAGACTTCTGTTTGTGCAGAAGGGCCATTTTAGCTACAGGATGAGAAATGGAAGACTAGGAATAGTAGGCTCAGCAAGGTGTGACGTTGCCCTCAAGACTGTGGAGACACAGTAGGGATGGGGACAAGTGAACTGATTGAGAGACAGCAAGGAGATACCATATACATGATTGAGAATGAATGAGAGGAGAAGACAAACATATGCTACTGTCCTGACTGAGGCTATAGAAATCTGGCAATTTTCATTTAAGTTTCATTTTTTTAATATCACAGATCCTCACTTCCTTTTCTAGATCCACTATCCTTTACCAATAAGCCCCAAATGTAAACAACTCTAAAAAGGGAATGGCTTTCTGTAAGATGACAGAAAAAGCTGACTTGAATTAACATAAGGTTCTTTATATTCCCTTATGCCATTCTGCATGAATATTCATATATAAGCACTGCAGAAATGTCTATGATTCTGGTGGATGTGTGGAGAACACACTATATCTGTTAGGTAATAGATGGCATGTCTATTATATTACCTTGATATGACTTGAAAAACTCTGAATCTTCTCTCCAAAAGGGGAGAAAAGAGCATCTGAGGAATTTGGCAACACATTCAGTCCCCAGGGTTTCTGATAAGGAATTATATATGGGAAGTTTTTCTGCTTTCTTTTGCCTTCATTAAAGGTAACTGGGATCATGCTGATACATACCACTGTGTCCACAGAGCCCAGAAATTTATGCAGCCTATGTGTGCTTGGTAGGGAAGGCAGGCTGTAAGTCAGCTATTATTGCACGATCAATCATAAGATCTGGAGTTAGGAATGTGGGTCTATTTGTGTTTTAACTGTTGACCTTTAGACAAACATCTGTGAGATGCACAAGCCTCCAATGGTGCCTCTCAGGGAGTTTTCTGTACACGGGCACCATAGAACAGCAGCTGCAGGGATAACTCCATGTGTCTGTTTCCCTGGGGGCAGGTGCTTATTTCTAACGAGATGTCTATTGGAAGAAGTCAGGGACATGAAGAGGAATCGATCCCAGGCCTCCACCTGCAACCATCAACATTCATTCATAGATGCTTTTCGCCACTGGCATGGTGATCTGCTAAGAGAGTTAGAGTTTACAAATGAATGATACATGATCCCAAAGTATTCTCAGGGAAGTTGATATAAAGATGCTTTATAAATGTTTGTTAAAATAATAAACTAGAAATAATAGAAAAGAAATTGATCTATCACACTAAGCATGAGGTGAAAAGGCCAGATTTAAGGGCATAGTACAGTCAGCCTGCCATTTCCCATGGGTTCGGCATCAGTCTCAAGTGACAGAGAAAATATATTTTAAAAGCAGCACCTGTACTGAATGTGCATAGACATTTTTTCCTGTCACTATTCTCTAAACAATACAGTACAACTACTTATATAGTATTTACATTATTTTGTGTATTACAATTAAACTGTGAGAAGATTTAAAATATATAAAAGGATGTGTATAGGTTATATGCAAATACCATGTCCTTTGATATAAAGGACTTAAGCATCTGGAGGTTTGAGTTCCTATGGAGGATCTCAGAACAATCCCCCATGGCTGTTGAGAGGCAAATGCGTAAAGAAGGGGAGAAGAGAGCATCTGGGGAGACAACAGCTTTGCTAGGTAAGATCTGGAGATAAGGGAGCAAAGAGGCATTGAAACACATCTTCCCAACAGGCCTGTAATGGAATCCTCCATTGGTACCTCCTGAGAAATACCAGGAAACACTTACCTTACTCATCAAGAAATTGTTGGCTTTGGACTTTGGTTCACTTTTAGACTGATACTGACCTTAAAGCAACTGAGGTTTCTAAGGATTGCAGACTGCAAGGCAGGCAAGGAATTCAGAGTTTCAGGCCTGGAGAAACTGACCGGGAATGTCTTACCTTCAACGCAGGAAGGTTGAGCTCGAGTTGTGCCTGCAACCTGTCCTGGGAAGCAAGAGCACTTGACTGTCTGTGAGCGCTCTTCTATGCGGTTCTTGTTGCAGCATCGGTGCACTGCGACCACCTCACAGGTGCCTTGCTTGATTTGGTGGTGGCCTGGTAGTTAAGGAGAGAGAAAAACAGACCCATGCTGTTAGGAGAAAATGAAATCACTGAAAACATAAATAATGTGATGACCACATTTTTCCAATTTATTGTAGTATGCTTACGAATCCTCTTAACTTTTTATTTCGATGTAATTTAAATTTCCTATAAAAGTTGTAATGCAGAAAACTACTGTGACCCTATGGTATACAGATATTTGGCCTCCAGGACTCCCAAACTCTAGGATCACATCCATGGTTGTGTTGCATTCAATGACATGATGCAAGGGATTTTGCACATGTGAGTTAGAAGAGGGGGAGTATAACTTGAATTATCGAGGTAGAGCTAATATGATTTCATGAACTCTTCAAAAGCAGAGAGATTGAAAATATGAGGTGGGCTACAGGACCACTGTTGGCTTGAAGATAGACCCCAACACACACACACACACACACACACACACACACACACACACACACCGTCGAGGAACTGGAGAACTGTCCTACAACTACAAGGAAAGGAATTCAGCCAACAGCGGTCATGAAGTTGGAAGCTTATTATTCCTGGCATCATCCAGAAAGTATCCTGCTAATATTTGGATTTTAACTCAGTGTGAGACTCTACACTGGGTCAGACTCTTGACCTTCAGAGATAAGATGCTGAATCTATAGCAATTTGTTACAATAGTAATAGAAAATTAACCCCTGACCTTATACCCAGATTCACTACTTGTTAACATTTGGCCTCTGCTTTATCATTCACTCTGTCACATCCTCTTCTGAGCCATTTGAGAGAAAGTTATAGACATAATACCTACTTACTCCTAAATACTCCCGTATTTTCTGAAAGTGGGATTTTCCTAAAATTATTACAGTCAGAAAATTTCATATAATACGTTGCTATTATATAATCTACAATCTATAATCAAATCTTGCTGGTTGTCCCAAAAATATTCTGCACAGTGTAACTATCTCTCCCCCCACTCAGGCTCCAACCGAGCAGCAAGCCTTCCATACTGCCATGTTTCAGTAGCCTCCTTTAATCAGAATCTATTCCTCACTCTTTATTTTTCATGACCTTAACACATTAAAGAGTACTTGCCAGTTATTTTATAGAATTTCCCTCAATATAGTTTTGTGTTGTGCTTCCTTTTGATTAAATTCAAATCATGCCTTTTGAGCAGAGTACCCAGAAGTGACACCAGCTTGTTAGTGCATCCTATCAGGAAGCGCATGCTGTCCTTTTGTCCCATTTTCAGAGATATTAGCTTTAATCACATGATTAAGATGGTATCTAGCAGCTTTCTTCATTCTTCTATGTTTCCTTTTATAACACACATTTGAGAAGATGCATAGAGACTATGTAAATAGCTCATTATTCATCAACTTTTTACCTATTAGTATCTGTTGATTTCCACCTGACTCTTAATAGTATAGGTGTAAGATAGATTCTCTATTAATGTTCAACTTATTTCAGATCTGGCCAGGAAGACACCTTTCATACTTGGCAGCTGAGTCTTTCTGACATACCATTATCATTCTTTGAGAATTTAGTTTCTGTCTCACAAAATTTTCTAGGTATAACTTGTATTCTTCCTGTCTCCATCATTTCTCCAGGGAGACTTGGTTTCCTTTGGAAAGGCATCAGATATAGAAACCAAGTCTCAGTATGTCAGCTTATTCATTGTTATAGTAGAGTGATATATGTGTATGTGCACCACATGAATCCAAGCTGATGTCTTCAATTTTAATCTAGCACTACAAGGTCTAGCAACTCTCCAATTCTGTCTTTGTATCCCCCATTGCCAATAATGACAAACCTGACTTCCATAGCCCATAAATAAGGTACTTTCAGTATTGTACCTGCTTTTAAGTTTAATTTACATTGCAGTCATTTTTTATCAGTTAGGAATCTTGTGTTTTGACAACAGAAACTTATTTTACCTAGTTTAGTGTAAGGGAATTTACTGGAAGATGATCAGCAGCTTGCAGAACCAAAAGAAAACTGAGCTTAACATTGAGTGAAACCACTCTTACAACTCCACCTGAGTATTTCCATCTCATGTCTGACATTCTGCTCAACACGTATTTCTGGGAAGGCAGTCTCTCACAAACTAGACTTACATCACATGTCAAGTGGTACAGCCACCCTCAAAGGACTCTCCAACTTGCCCACCATAGCTTTGTGCAGCACCTTCTCACATGGTCTCAGAGTTGTTCTGTACAGTACATCATATTAAAGGTGAGGAAGCTTTTGCTCCTCCTTCAGATCACTCACTCTGGGGTATATACGGCATAAGCCACAAAAACCTGAAATGTATTGCCAAAAGTCATGTAAGTGAACAGAGCCCTCAAAAACTCCCTCCCACACTGGACCAGAGTTGATGTGTGTGAAAATGGCATGTCACAGCAGAAGTCAAGATCTGTCCCTCATTTCCTATGATTAAAAATAATGTAAACAAGATTGTAAAGATAATGCTTAGAAATTAACAAAAGGCAATTTATTCAAGTACCCTCAAAACACTCATGAGTTTCAGATACATCCATTTACATATAAATTGCTACATGAATTGTAAGCAATCTCATCTACCCATTAAAAGATGCTACCCAAAGGATCCCCATGGTTAATATTTTTGCTTGATTTCTGTTGGTGTATGTGCTTCAAAATAAACCCAGCTTCAAAGTATTTCACAGTGCAAGTATTTTATTCATAAAGACAAGCTTGCCAGCAAATAACCTTTATTTATTGTGACCCTCCCTCTCATGTTATCTTTTTTCCATATTTCTATTTAATTTGTTACTATAATTACGAATATATACTAATCGTACAAATTAATGAATCATTGTGGCATTCTATATTGTGCTTTGAACGAAGTATCTTAAACATTGGTCAAAGCAAAATTTAACTTATAATGAGAAAGAAGATGAAGATAAAGTTTTCCTTGTAAAACACAAAGAGGTGGAACCAGTGCCCACCCAGCAAATCAAACAACTAGTAAGAAACTTTTCGATCTACTACTTGAAGAAATTGTGAGTATTAAGTGATGAACTCTAAACCAAATTAGAGGTTCATGAGATCATTGACCTCCCATGGGAAGTTCTATTCAGTTATAAAAATAAAAGTAATCCTCTTGTCAGAGAGGTAGGGTAAGACCTTAGCAGTAAGCAAGCAAGAAAGTGATGATGAGAAGGGTTGCTGGGAAGATCCTGTTTTTGGTTTCCAAACTGCAAATGAGCCCTTCAGGTTGACCATTCCCTGACTGCTAATGACCAGCCGTGTGAAGCGGCAGGATGAAATCAGTATCCGCCCTTCCCCTGGCTTGCCATGTCTATCTGCTCAGGCTGCCATAACTGAAACCACAGACTGGGAGGCTTTCACAATAGCATTTTTTCCCTAAAGTTCTGAGAGCTGCAAATCCAAAGCCAAGGTGTCATCTGACTCAACCACTGGGGAGAACTCTTGCTGGCCTGCATACAGCCACCTTCTAGCACTGAGGGGAGAAGAGTTATGCTGCCAACCCTGTCGGATTAGGGCCTACCCTTCTCACCTCCTCGCTTGACCTGAGTTCAAACACAGTCATATTCAAGGTTAGAGCCTCAACATATAAAAAGGAAAAGGACATAAACATCTGGTCCACAACAAACATCATGCCTAAGTAGATTATTAAATGGTCCTATAGAGTCTGTAATGAGGACAGCTCTAAGCTTAAGAAAATGAAATAAATATGCTTTATTAACTTTTTAGAATACTCAAGAAGCAACCTGGACATTCAGGAAAAATATTATTTGCTTGGAACTCTGTTGCTAGCTACTTAAATAACCACCCATAAATGGAAATGGATTTATTTTCCTGTTTCAACTTAGTACTGGTTGTGACCACACCGAATAATCAGGTTGCCTGATTCAGAATTTTATTTATATGCCAGCAACTATTGTACTATTATATTGACTTTAAAATACATAAAAGGTTTCCCTACCTGCATAGTAGCTCACATTTTACCAAGCACAGTCAAAATGCTGTCTCCACCTCACAGGACATGGATCTGTTTCCCGTTGAAAACATCTTCTACTGGATGGCAATGTTTTTAGCATGGAGGGTAAGGTAAAGTGACACGGGACTATAATTTTTGGGTAAGAATTATCTCATTTCTTTGTAATCTTTTGGTGCAAATAATGGGTACTCAAAAATAAGTACTTAAGAATCCAATGTGCACTGCACACAGAAATCACTGAGTACAGTCGAACAGTTCTTACTATAACAATGCATTAGTCAAGGTCTCTAGAGAGACAGAGCTAAAAGGATGTTTAGAGAGAGGGAGAAGAGCATTATAAGGAGTTGGCTCACACAGTTATGGAGGCAGGCAAGTCTTAAGACCTGCAGTTGGCCAGCTGGAGACCCAGGAGAGCCAAGTACACATTTCCAGTCCAAGTTCAAAAGCCCTAGAGGCAAGAGAGGCAATGATGTAGTTTCTATCAGAATGTCTGCAAGCTTGAGATGTGTAAGAACCAATGCTACAGTTCAAGGGCAAAGGCAAGAAAAATGCAATGTTCCAGTTGAAAGGCAAATCAGGCAGGGAGAATTCTCTCTCTTCTTTAGGGAAGTATTAGCACTTTCATACTGTTCAGGCATTCCATGAGTTGTATGAAATCCACCCAAGCTGGGAAGGTTGAGCTCACTACTCAGCCTATACGTAAAATTCAAATGTTAGTCTCCTCCAGAAACATCCTCACCAGCACATCCAGAATAATACTAGACCAAAGATTTACATTAACACATAAATTAGCCATCACAAATATATAACTATGTATGACATACAGTGTTGTTGAATGGAGAAAAAAATGAAAGCTGAAGCAAATGGAAATCAACAGCTTTTATGGTGAGCTTATTTTAAAAAATATGAAGGAGAGATTACTTTGTCCAATAAGCCTGATACTGAGAGTGGTCACATGAAGTAAACCCACAAAATACAAAGAGGCATTTCTCTTCTTCAGTAAGAAGGGAACATTCTGATGGGGATCCATGTTGAAAATTGAAGCGATTGAGGTGAAAATTTTGTGCTAATAATTTTCTGGACAATGTTCCATGTCTATTTCTTATACCCTAAACAACTGCTGTGAATACAATATGCAATGTGCTGATTATTGTTACTCTCCTATTGGCTTGTTATGAAATTGTTTTACTTTAATTTATTGCTTTTTTTCTGTTTAAAATAAAAAACTTAAAAAGAAAATTGAAGCGAAATATTAAGAATGTAACATGAGGCCCGTACCATATGTGAGGGGCTGCAGCTAAAACTTCTCATTAGGAGTTTAAAATTTTGAAGTGTGAACTGGATTAGATAAGAATGAGTAATCTAGAGCAGGGCTGCTCTCTGGAGGGAATCTGGACAAAGACTAAACAAAACCACATTCCTTTTATGCTGTCTGTTAATCCTTCTCAGTTGCTAGGCCTTTTCCCTCCTGGCTTTGTCTGTGTGGGCAAATGGATCAGCATTGCTTCTGTTTGTCTTACCAACAATCAGCTACCACACGCAGCACACTACAGGCCCGTACAAGAGACTGTCCTTGGTGCTTTTCAAAGTATTTTTAAAGTGGGAGAGCTTGTAACCGTTAGTTCTTTTCCACACTTCTGAAATTGCTTTCAGGTTGCATAAAAACATTGGCAGGACTGTAAAATGTAAGATGCCTCTTTCCTCTCTTGCCAAAATAGTTAATGTAGACACCATTAAAGGCATTATGGTAATCCTTGCAATAAAAAAATGATTGCCTCAGGATTGCTATAGAGGATGGATTAACTTTATCTGAAGAGTAAATAGCTTAAATACATATCAGGTTTTTTTTTATTAAATACACCTTTAAGAAAAGTTCCTAACAGAAGAAATGCCCACTTGGCCCAGTGCAGGCTGGGCCCTTTCATTGTAGAGGGAGGGAATACAGAAGACACTCCTCTGCGATGGAATTCTGCTGAAGCTACTTGAAAGCCAATAGAGAGACAGAAGGCATTAGACTAGAGTGACTTTCTTCATCCTATTATTTCCCTTGTATCCTCTCCCTTTTGTTCAGTTCCTTTTTCTATGTCTTCCTCTTGCTGAGCACTAGAAAATGCACCCTCAAAGACAAGTCTCACACTCCAGTGATCTTCTTAGAAGGTATTTATTTGATTCGAGTGGTTTCCTCAGCCTTTCTCTCCATGGGGGCAGAACAGAGGAGAGAGAAGACTGAATAAAAGATTTCATAAAATGAAAGCAGAAAATGAGGCCATGGCTACTCATTGCCTGTGGCAAACATGACCAGTGTTCCTACTTGTGATTCCTTTGTAATTCTCAACCTCCTGCCTCTTACCACACCTCAAATTGCCTTGCAGTCAAGGAGGGAAGTGTCAGTACCCATCAGCTGGACCAACATGGTAATCTAGTTTTAGAAACAAATATCCACTGAGCCTCTAATATGGGCCGTGTTCCCTCCCAGGTGTTAAGGGCAGAGTAGTAAAGAATAGATCTCAACACACAGGGATGCCAGTTGGAAATAGCCTATGATTCTCCTGGTTGAAAGTGTTTACTTCCCGGTAATGAAAGACAGAGCACTGGTGTTGGAATGAGAAAAAGTAACCTATAATGCCATCTTTCAGGTTTAGGTAATGTGATTTCCTAATTCTTAATCTCATTTGTTCCATACATAAGGAGTACCTGAGGTTATGGAATTTAAATTGTTTAATGAACTTTAGCTACTTGAAACACCACACATGGTGAATAAATGACTTTTGGGTTTTTATTACATGCTTATTCAATAAATAGTTGTTTAGAATTTGCTATGTTTGAAATATAGTACATGAAAATATAATGCTGCATAAAATAGGCCAAAAAAAATCACCTTCTTCCTGGTCCTTTCATATTTTAGTGATGAAAGACACACAAAGCAGAAAAGAGGCAACTTAGAATAGGGAAGGCCTAACAATCTAACATTTGAGTGCTGAGTGAGAAATAAATTTGAGAAAATGAGTCATGCAAATATCTGAGGGAAGAAGACCCCAGTATCTTCTCCTCTTTTGTTCAAATCTTTTTGTGTGAGAAGGGACAATTAAAAGCTGATGCCAAAAGGCAGTGA
This sequence comes from Dasyprocta punctata, assembly GCA_004363535.1. Taxonomy (NCBI): domain Eukaryota; kingdom Metazoa; phylum Chordata; class Mammalia; order Rodentia; family Dasyproctidae; genus Dasyprocta; species Dasyprocta punctata. The sequence continues at coordinate 56,773 of RJWM01011897.1, forward strand.
AAGTTGAGTGGGCAGAGGACATTTGATTGTTTGATTTTAGACGCTAATTGGATATGTAGCTGAGGAAAGTCAAATAACCCTTTGAACATTTGACTCTGAAGAGAGGTCTGGCTTGAAGATGGACATGTGTTCATCACTGGCACATGTGGGTAGTGTTTAAAGACATGAGGCTGGATGAGATCCCTCAGGGAAAAACTGAAGTAAGAGGAAAAGGAAAAGAATTGCTTCAGTGTAAAGAGGCTGGGAGAAGAGAAGCCATGTCCTGAGGCTTAAAAAGAGCACCAGGAATGAATGCATGTTGCTCTGGAAGCCCAGTGAACAAAGGTGTCGCACGGGAAAATCATCTTGCTCAATGCTGCAGTGGATCCAAGAAGAGGAAGACTCTTGTGTATCACCACAGAGCGGTCACCAGTGGCCTTAATAAACATGGCAGAAGAGGAATGGAGGAAAATCTTGATTGTGATGGATTTGAGTAAGAGCATAAAATGGAAAATTGCAGACAAGAACTATAATGACTTCTGAGAAGCTGTGTTAGAAAGGAGAGAAATGAGACTAACAAGAGGGACGTACAGGTGTTGCCAATGTTTTATAAAACGTTAGAAATCAACGATGGGTGTGTACTGATTGAGGAAATTTTAGAGACGTCTGAGTAAGTAGGAGGAAATGGGTGGAATGAACATCAAAAAAGACACACTTTGGAAAGGAACACAGACGGTTCATTTTTCATCTTACTCTCTCCAGTTTTCTAGTATTACCTTTGGAGAATAGCAGTATGGAAGGTGTGGTTCTTGCTATGTGGATATTCATAAAAATCACTAGAAAACAAATATCCCTGACGTGCACGAAACCAGTCCCCAGTCCACACCAAGGGCTGTGCAGTGAGGCCTGCCTGCCAGTCTTTCAGTGATTATCCAAGACATCCTGCAATGAAAACATTACAAAAGATAAAGAATTTCATAAAGCCCATAAAAGTGAGGTCCAGAGCTATCTAAATACCACTCAAAGCCATTAATTGTGAATATGACAGATTCAGGTCAGGAACTAAAAAAAATAGTCATCTGAATAGAGGGGAGTCAAAAGTAATTAACTTAGGGATGGAGGTGTAGCTCAGGGGTAGAGCACGTGTCTAACAGGCCCAAGGCTCTCAGTTTGATCCTTAGTACCACAACAAGAGACAGACAGACAGACAGACAGAGATTTAAATGGCAAATGAATAAGAGGAGTCTTTGGGATAATAAGTGAAGTTCTTGGATGCTTTTATAAACATCTACGATCCTGTGGCAAAAGGTAATTGTAAAATCAAAGATGATATATTAGACTCTATTGCATTTGTTTCCCTGAGAAGCCATGTAGCTAAATTCAGTCTAAGAATTATATCCTAGTTCTTTTCCTTTTCCCCGCAAGGCCTTTCTCCTGTGCCCAAAAAAATACAATTATATTTCCCAGCTTTACTCAATGAAAATTTTTCATCTGCCTGGAACCTTCCTTCTTTTTGAGAATAACTACTATTATTCTATTCTAATAGATTTTACAAGTAAAAAAATTT